>JANVCC010009967.1:626591-665672 GCA_025345505.1 Todiramphus chloris collaris | reverse complement strand
ATGGTGGGTGGGAAGCAGAACTCCAGTGTCATGGTGGGAGGGTGGAGCAAGACCCCATCCCCTCAGCTCTCTCGGCTGCCCTCAGGCAAGGGAGAACAGGACCCCATCCGACCCTGCCCTGGTGTGGCCAAGGCCTGGCTGGGCCCCTCCCCACAGCCCAGCTCCACTACCAGCTGTGGATCCAGGGGTTACATCATCAACAGGGGGTGGGCTTTGGTTAAAACGGTGGCCATCCCAGGGACCCCCCTAGTAACATGCATGTTACTAGGTCACAGCCCCACAGAGGCTGTCAGATGATGGTGGGGAACCTGTCCCTCTCCAACTTACAGACTGAGGCTGGGGCTTCCCACAGCCTGAGATGACAGTTGGAGCTTACTGGGGACCTCAGGTCATAGGGGTGATGCATGTGGGGGATGTGCAGTCTCATTTTTCCCTTGCCCCCTGGCCCTCTCACTTCTCTGAACCCCACCCTGGGCTTGTCCCACAGCTCCTGTTGTTGCAGCAGGGATGGGCACTGGTCCAGATCCCCTCAAACCCTGTTGAGAAAGGCCAGCCTGACTCCTAGTTGATGTTCTCTGCTGCTTCGCCTCTCCCCTGGAACTAAGATCAGGCTCCTGCCTTCCTCCAGCACCTGATCACACTGTTGGCAGGATGGGTCCCAAAGCCACCTCCTGGAGGAGATTCACCCCCATGCAAGTTCAGTTATCTCCATCCCTCATATCCACAGCACACCTGGGCTCCCAAGGCTCCTTCCAGGAAGGCTGTCCCTGTGCTCCTGCAGAGCACCCCAGGTCCCCATCCCTGAGACAGCCATGTCCCTTGACCCCAGGAGCCATGGCAGTGGCCACTTCCCTGCCAGCCACAGACTTCTTGGGGTCAGGCTTGCCCTAAAGTGGTCCAAAGACAAGTCCACGCCTCCCCAAGCTGCTTGAAGTGGGCCTAGCCCTGCAGAGTAGGTGCCCAGCAACTCCTGGCCACTTCCCAGAGCTTTAAACACATCCCCAGCCCTGGAGCTATATGGTGGCCAAGAGGTGGGTCACCCTCTCTTCAACAGGTCAAGGTGTCCCCATCCCCTGTTATAGTCCCCACAGCCCTGCCCCAACATGGGCAGCCCCACACTGCCAGGGGCCTCATCCAGCACCGAGAAGGTGGGGTGGAAAAACAGCACAGCACCTCCGATCTTCTGCACAAGCCTCCTCTGCGCTCCCAGCAACAATAAATACTAATAAATACAAACTCTTCCACACTTCCTGCTCACAACCCTGGGACCAGCGTGGGCAGCCTCACCTGGAGCCCCTGACCCAACTCTTCCCTACCCCCCATAACAGACAAGTTTCCAAGCTGGGAGCAGCACCAGCAGAAGGCTTGGGCATGTCCCAGGGGTGCTGGAGCTTCTCCCCTGCCCCTCCTGGTGAAGCCCCTCCCTCAGTGATCCCAGCCCTGCTGTAGGGCAGGGGCAAGGGGTCCACGCTGCTCAGGAGGTCAGGGGTGCACAGGGAGGGTGGTACTTCAAGGCGGTGCTTGCTTGCTGGCCCTTTACTCATCTGTCCCCAAAGTGGTGGTTTGGAGGTTCCCCCATGGCCCTGCGGGGATGGAGAAGGTCAGGCCCGGGGTGAGTAGCAGGGGTTTCTTGGCATCTCCGTGAAGGATTTCAGTTCATAGGGGATCCCCGAGTCGACCTCAATCGACTTGCGGGAGAAAAGCAGCCGGATGTCGTCATGAAGGTAGATCTTCCCTGACTTGGAGCTGTGAAACCTGAGTACAGACAAGAGCAGGGCAGAGGGACCTCAGGCTCCCAGGCAAGGGCAGAACAGCATCAGTGGCAGGTACAACCCCCTCACTTGCTTTAGCCCCTGGCCACAGTGGCCAGTTCAGCTTGCCTTCAGAGGGACAGGGACTGCAGCCCTTGGGCATGGTGGCAGCTCCAACTTCCCTGAAGGAGCAGTCAGTCCCTGCTCCTCTCCAGGGTGAAGGAGTCAAGCTGCCACCCCACTTCTCTGGCCTGCAGGCTTAGGGGAGGCAGGGACACATGGGAGGGGAGCCCAGCAGTGACCCTGGGCAGGCATCCATCCCTCCCAGCATGCCCTACCTTAAGTGCATCAGGTAGCAGAGGACCCTGCGGGGTGGGCCAGTGTCCGGTGGATCGCTGTGGGCCACGGTGGCCCCTTCCTCCTCCCCCACAGGCACCAGGAAGATGCGATGGCGTAGGAAGGTCATGTGGTTGGCTGGCATGTCCTGGAAGTCGTACGTCACCAAGAACATCTTCACCACAGTCTTGTTGGGGTTAAATAAGGTCTGTAGCGTAGAAGTATAGGGGGTAAGACTTGGAAGGGCACAGGAATGGATCAGCAGGGCTATGTTGGGGCATCTTGGGGAGCACCAGCAGGCCCACAGAAAGCCCCACACCAGCCCCTGCGGGCTTAGCCTGAGGCCCACAGGTGAGTCATTTCCACCCACCTCCACTCCTGTGGTCCTATCACACCCCATTCCCACCACATGTACACGCTCTCCTGATGAGACCCAGTCCCTCCTCACCAGCCTCTTCCTTCCTTGTGTCTCCCTGCCAGCACCCTGTGCTCCCCTCTGCCATCCTGTCTTAGGGGAGGCAGGGACACATGGAAGAGGAGCCCAGAGGTGACCCTGGGGCAGGCGTCTATCCCTCCTGGCGTCTTGGGGGACACATACCTCCTCTGCACAAGCTTTCTGGCTGCTGCCAGGCCACACAATGTAACGGAGCATGTCTCCGCCCTGCAGGGCAACCAAAGCCCACCCAGCCCCCTCCCCATGGCACTACTAGAGGCCAAGGAATGACTCACCACTTGGATGGTTCCAGCTTTGGGGACACTGTAACCCTTCTTTCCCAAGGCCTCCAAGTCAATCACTCCCTGGGGAAAAAGAAACAACATATGAAAGCAGGAGAAAGCCCAAGAAGAGCACAGCTGTGAACCAACACAGGGCCAAGAACCCCCTGGCATGAGTCCTTCTCCAGACTGGGGGGCAAACAAACAGCAACACAGAGGTGACAGCAAAGCAAGTGCCACCAGGCAGCAGCCTGCCTGTTTATATGCCTGCAAGGGTTACCTCTTCTTTCCCGCTTTGCTTTTTGGGTTAAATCCTGCTCCTGACACAGCTAGTGGTCTCACCAGGTAGGTGTTTGCTTGAGTCATGCTCTTTAGAGAGGGGCAGCTCCCAGGATGGGTGGTGCCTGGGTACAGCCCCCACCCACCTCCCCCACAGTCCCAGCCCCCCCTTGTCCACGTACCAGGAAAGGCGAGGGTGCGCTGTGTTCAGAGACATCAAAGTAGGTGACGTCGACAGGAAGGGTGGCATGCTGCGGGCAGTAGGAGCCGCTGGCACCAATCTCTGCTGTGAACCCCTCGATCCTCCCCGATGGTGCAAAGCGCCCTTTCAGGATGGATTCCTGAGAGAGGAAGAGACCTTCAAACACTAGTCATGTCCCTTGCCTCAGAAGCTGCAGGTGAGATGACTCCCATCTCCAGTGCCACCAGGTGCCTGCCTGCCTTCACGTGTCTGAACTGCTGGGCTAAAACCATCTGTCTAACAGAGAAGCAGCGAGAGTGCCTCAGCTCAGCACCACAGCAGCCATCTCAGCAGGGTCCAGGGTCCTGGTGCGTCAGGGTCAGAGCTGCAGGTGTATGGTGGCTGTCTGACACGGCCACTGCATACCAGGCCTTTGGGAACAATCAGCCCAGCCCAACAGCAGGGCTCTGTCAGGTTCAGCATCTCATAACCATCACCAACTCAGCCTGGAGCCCTCCAGACCCACCTCCCTCCCTGGCAGGTGAGTGCCATTACCTCAAAGTTGCCCAGCAGAGCATGGCTGATGGTGGTGGTGGCCCAGGGTGCTGCAGAGGACCTTGTGCCCCTCCGGAGGCTGCTCCGGAGATGTCGCCTTTGAGAGAGAAGAGAAGATTAGTGTCACACCGGAGAGAATGCAGCCCTGGGCTGACCATGTCCCTAAGGATGTGGATCCCTCTCCAGGTCCCTATGTCCCTTTCTTTGGTGGAGGTGAACCCATTTTCCTGATCCCAGGGGAAGAAAGGAACCAACCCCCCACTGCTCTACAGCCTGAGGCCTTGTGGAGGAGAGGCAGGTGGGCCAGGGAAGAGAATTAGACCCAACCTGAACCTCCCAGGGGCTGAAGGGTATTGGGGTGGCCAGGCACCCCGAGCCCCCATGTCCATCCCACGGGGCTACCAGGACACTCACGATTTGAGGCGCAGCCCACTCTTCAGCCTCCTCGCGACCGCAGTGCAATCCGCAGAGCTCTGGAGGGGACACAAAACCAAGAACTGTGTTAGGGCAGCAACCAGGGACTGTGCACCCCTCGGAGGTGCCACCACCGCTTGCCCTGCCCCACAGCCCCATGAGGGTCCCAGCAGATCAGACAGGCTCCCATCCGCAGGGAGCTGTCAGTGGCCTCTGCAGTGGTGGCAGATCAGCACAAGGGCTGGGGTGTTTAGTGGGGATGTGGGGCTGCCCAAACCCCAAAGTGGCTCTGCTGGGGACGAGGGCATTGGTACCCAGGCCGAGGGTGCAGCACACAATTCCCACCTTGCAAAGAAGGTCTGGGGACCAGCCCCAGTGACAAGACACCCCCAGACAGAGCCATGCACCAACACCCCCTTGCACCTCCCAGGGAATGACAACACCTACAATGAAGCTCCCCGACCAGCCTGGGAAAAGTCCCGTCCCTTGGTGATTCATGCAAAGTCCTTGGTAGTGCTGCTGGGCAGAGGGGCTCACAGCCCACCCCTGCCCACAGCCAGGCTCCTACAGCTGTAGGGTGGGGGGTTGAAGCCAGAGCCACACTGCAGCCTCCTGTTAAAGATGTCCCCTTTTCAGGGGTTTTCCCTTCTGGAAGCCACACAAAGGGCAGCACAACACAAAGGGATGATGGAGCTGGCTGGCATGACCGGGCGGGAAAAACCAGGGAAGCTGCTGGAGGACTTCACTTTGCAAGGGCTCTGCTGGGGGCAGCTGCGCTGGGGGAACAGCCACCAAAGGGCATGCAGGCAGGGATGGAGCTGTGCCCTATGGGTGGTGTGTTCTGGCTCCAAGCAGCAAGAAATCAGGGAAGCTCTGCCATCAGTCCCGGCACCATGGGATGCCCCAGGGAAAGAGAGGAACGTGCCAGCTCTGGCATGAGCCTCCTGCAACCTTGCTGGCAGACACAGTGAAGGCAGGGACCTGCTCAGGAGGGGCAGGTAAGCAAGGAGGAATCTCAGGCAGCTTCTGAGCTGCCAGGGTGGTTGCAAACCTCCAGAATCTACCCTGTTTCCGAGAGCTTGTGGCATACTGGGGACACACCACGGGCACCCCAGAACTGCAGAAAAGCTAGTGGCATCTCTGCACTCAGCACTGGGGCTCTCACTTCCCGGACAGAGCATGTCTAGTCCCACTCCCTGACACCTGTGTATCAGCCAGGGACTCACACCATCCCACATCTCTGCCTTCCGCCTCATCAGGCAGGCAAGGGCCAGAGACTCTTCCCAAGCCTGCTGGTATGCCTAGCTTGAAGTGAAGCTGTCAGATGATGAGCATGGCCCCATGCCATGTGTCTAACTCTTGCTGTCATGGCAAGGTCGTGTGCTATCTGAGCAAGGCTCTCCCAGCTAAAGAGCTGGCTGCAAGCAGAGGACCCGAGGACCTAAGGTGTCAAAAGCTGGTGACAACCTACAGATGTGCATCCCAGGGCTGTCTGCCAGCTGCTGCCCTGCTCACACCAGTGCTGCAGCACTGGGACAGGACAGGGCGTGGTGTTACAAGGGACTATATCCTCCACGAGAACAGCCCTAAGCAACATGCATCTCCCTGCCTCCCCTCACAAGAGATGCTCACCTTGGCCGTGGGAAGCAGGTGATTCCAGAAAGGGGCCCCCTTGGCATCAGTGCTGCGGCAGGCTGTGGGCACCGTATGGCACGGCAAGACCCGCTTCTTCCTTGCCAGCAGGGACAGGCTCTCGTCCTCAGAGCAGGAATCGGCCGCAACCTCGCCAGCAGGCAGCAGCTTCCTTTTGGCTGGGCAGCTGCTGCCGCTGAGCTGGCTGCTCCTGCAAGGTGTCTTCTCCAGGGAGCTCAGGTTGCTGGGCTCAGGGCTGAGCTCTGTCTGCAGAGCTGGGGGGTCCTTACACCCATTGGCCAGCACTGGCCCTTCCTCTTCTCCGATAGCCCTGGTGCTCTGAGCTGGGCTGCTCCCTGGCTTCTCTCTCTTCCCACCAGAGTCCAACTGGGCTGTTTGTGCAATATTGTGCAAATCAAGGTGAAGTAAGTTGTGGCCACTTGCCCGCTCCCCATTATCCCCATAGGCTGTGGGCTGATCCCCCGATGAGACAGCGCAACCGTCTCTCGTGTGCAAAGTACTGCAAACAATGTGCTGGGGCCAGGAGGAGGAGGAGACATCTTGCGACTTGTCCTCTCCACTGGCCTTGGGGCTGTGGCTAGGGCTGCCCTCGCATCGGTGCTCCACCACCCGCAGCCCGCTGTGGGAGAAGTGCTGGGTAGAGCCGCACAGGGATAGCTCCTCCACCAGCAGACCATCCTCGAACGTGTCGTCATCGTCCAGGGAAGCCTGCCCAGGGCCCCCATCATGCTTGCCATCCACCCCACCACCACCCCAGTGAGTTCGTTTGGGATCTCGCCCCCCCTCTGGAGTTCTCTGCTCAGGGTAACCCCTCTTGACGGCCGGCCGGCTGCCTGCCCGCTGCTCTGTGCTCTCAGAGGAGCTGGAGAGATGGGAGAAGATGGAGACCTGGTAAACCTTCTGGCGCTTGATCTCCGTCTCATTGTAACCCATGAGGATGCTGCGGTGGGTGCAGCGCTGCGAGGAAGTCTCCAAGGACGCCTCTCCCCTGGGCCGGGACAGGCTGGGGTCTGTGCTGCGCTCCGGGGGCAGGGACGTCTCCGCGTGGATGTGCCGCATGGAGCCTCACTTGTCTGGACTCCGAGCGGAGCCGGAGTCAGAACAGCCCATGCAGCAGCAGGAGGGTGACAGTAAAGTGCCGCAGGTCAGGGTGCGAGGACAGGAGGTGGGAGCTGGACCCCCCCTCGCTCAGGATGTCCAGGTGCACCCTTTGCTACAGGGTGCACTGCAGTACAGCATCTGGAAAGAGAGAGCAAGAGGATGAAGAGCAGCCCAGGATGCCCATCCTCATCCAGGCTTTTGGTCGCCAGGGACCCATGTGGATGCTGGGCAGCTCCTCACATGGATCCACTCAGACCTCACTCTCCAGGGATGGGAAGAGGAACCAGGCTGTTGTGGCTCTCCAGAGAACCCTGTGGTGTTACCCATCTGCAGAATCAGCACTTCCTTCCCAGCCTGGGCAGGCAGAGGAGTCTCCAGCCCAGCTGGGGACAAGTCTGGACAAGTGTGGAGAAGGGGGCCTGGCCTCTGCCAGGGACTTGATGTGCTTGCATTGTTCTAGAGTGCAGGAGTCAGGCAGGTCAGACCAGTCCTAGGGGCTCAGGCCTGTAATCACCCCTTTGGGGAACAGCAAAAAGATCTCCTAGCACACATGAAGAAGACCTGTCCCAGCCACATGTGCTGAATGAGACAGGGCTAGTACCCTAAGCTGCCAGCCCTGTGGCAGGGACAGGAGCTTGACCTAATGGCAGTGTTATTTCTCCCAGCTTGGACGAGGGACCTCTGCCACCTCAATCAGCAGCTGGGTCATATCAGGGACTGCAGAGCCCACTATGGGAGGCATGGGGTCCTGCACCATCCACCCATTCCTGTCTGCCCCAAGGGCCTGCCCTCCTCCATACTGCATAGTGCCTCACTTCTGATTTTCAGCCCAGAGTTTGAGAACTGTGAAAATTCTGGCTGTGAGGTTTTTTTTTGGCAAGATAAATACTGAAATGGCTGCAAGAGCTGATGAGATGCAGGAAAAGTCACCTGCAGACCGAGGAGCTCCAGAGCCTAAGAAAGTGCCTGTGCCTGGCAGCTCTGCCGGCTCTTGCAGAACAAGGGCAAAGGGGCAGGTGAGCAACTGGGGAACTGACTCTCCAAGGGGGTCAAGGCCATCCAGAGAATGAAGCTTTGCAGCGTATTTTGACCCCCATGTGATGTGGATGACAAAGTGGCAGGCCAGGGTGGTGAAGCCCAGGGATTTTGTTCCAAAGGCGTGATGAAAGGTATAACTGTGCACCAGGACATGCTGGGGCTGACCAGTTGGAAAGCAGCTTTGCAGAAGAGGCCCTGGGGTTCTTGGCGGACACCAAATTGACCATGAGTCAGCAACGTGCCCTTGCCACAGAAGAGGACAACGGTGTCCTGGCCTGCGTTAGCCCAGTATTGCAAACAAGTCAAGGGAGGTCATCTTTGGCCTCTGCTCAGCACTAGTGAGGCTACAGCTGAGAGAGTGCAGCAAAGCACCACTAAGATAATGAAGGGACTGGAGGAGCTCTCCTGTGAGGAAAAGCTGTGAGAGCTGGGTTTTCTCAGCCTGGAGAACAGAGGGCTTGGGGGTATCCTAACAACATATATAAATATCTGAAGGGAAGGTGCACAGAAGATAGAGCCAGGCTCTTTCCAGTGGTATCCAGTGACAGGACAAGAGGCAATGGGCACAAACCAAAACACAGGAGGTTCTGTTTGGACATTAGGAAACACAGACCACTGGAATGGGTTACCCAGAGAGGCTGTGGACTCTCTATCCTCGTGGATATTCAAAACCTGTTTGGACATAGTCCTGGGCAATAGTTCTAGGTGGCCCTGCTTGAGCAGAGGGGTTGAACCAGATGACCTCCAGAGGTCCCTGCCGAGCTCAACCCTTCCGCATAACCTGCCACGCTGCAGCCTGTCCCGGCTGCCCCCCACACTCACCCCTCTGCAGCGGATCCCCACTCTGCTCCGGATTAAGCTCCCTGCCCCGCAGCGGGCGGTCGTTGGCACAACTAGCTGAAGACACCTGCCAGCCAGGCACCCCCCAGAAGCGGCGTGGCTGCCGTGGAATGGCTCCCACCATCACGGTGTGCCTCCAAACCTCTGCGCCGCCCTCTCCAGCTCTTCAGTTTCCACAGTGGCTCTGAGGGGAAGGAAAGCAGGAGATGCAGAGCTGGAGTGATTCAGATGCTTTCCAGAAGGGCAGAAGGGTACTGACTGCCTGCAGGGTCACACAAGCAGAGAAGGTAGCATCAAGGCCCAGCCTCCCAAATACAAAGGCCACATACATCTCAGCCATCTCAGGCAGTGTTATCACCATGATTTCCATTTAAGCCACAAATACTTCAAGCTGAGCTGAGAACTGTGATATCTGACTCATATTCTACATCCCTTCTGCGTGCCTTCCTGTATGAAACCCTGTTCTTTCTGGTGATGATTTCATGCCTTGCTTTCCAAGCACACGACAGATCACCAGCAACCTCCAGGCCTCTAGCTACACACTGGTCTCATGTCCACCCCTTGCCCCTTTCACCCACAGCACAGGACACTTTCTGTCCCTAGAGACGAGGAGAAGAGCTGGCAGTTGCATTCTCCTAATAAATAATGCCTGTCAGGGAAGGCAGAAACCAGGAGCCTGAGAGCCCTGAGCCACGATAACCCCCCACCAGCTTTCCTCAGTGCAAAGACAGCAGTCCTTTCATGTGCACAGCACTCACCTGCTTAGATGTGCCCTTGATGCACAACGGAGATTTGCAGATGCAACGCAGCTCCCCTGCAGTCATAATCCACCAGCACCACAGCTTTGATGTCTGTAAGAGGGCAAAAGGAGGAGAGTCAGACAGGCGGCAGCTCATGGTGCAACACCTTCAGAGTGGAACAGGAGCCCTCAAGCACCATCACCTTCAGCCCCTGTGTGTCAAGGGCAGCCTATGGGCTTTGCTGGCCCAGGGAGCTCCACGTAAAGGAAGAAATGCTGCCTATCCCTGGGGAACACGATCTTCTCACCTCCCTCCCCATGAAGTCCTCAACCAGGGGCTCACTGCAGTAGCTGTCCAGAGGGATGCCACTGTGTGTCCCACTGGGCATCCCAACCCAGATGAACAAAATCCCCGCAGGGATGGTCAGAGGCACTGAACACTCAAGTGCACCCCACTTTTGGCACCCTGGTCCAGCAAGATCTGCATCCCATCATCTTGCAGGTGGGAATACAGCTTCAGCGTGTCACTTGCTGTGCTCGTTGCCTGCTCTCTTCAGTCTCAGGAAACAGGCTGATCTTTCATTACATTTCCAATGAGACTTGTAATTAACAGGCAGTTATGGCCAGTCCCCAATAATAGGCCAGCCCAAAAGCCACCACCACCAGTGCTGTGGAAGGTCACTGCCAGTGACCAGCCAGAACAGAGATACAATGCACCAGCTCCCAAGGAACACTTGCAGCAGGGAAAATCAACACCAGGGAAAATAACAGACCTCTGCCCCAAAACCTCAAGAAAAGCTCTTTGCAAAGATCAGCTCCTCCTGGCACCCCACACAGGGCCTGCACCAAGGCAGGTAGAAAAGCCAATGAATGCCCACAGCTGTGGGCGGATGCCAAGGTGGTAACATGCTGTGCTCTGCCTACCTGGAAGGTTGCTGCTTCCCTCCTCCATCCCTGGGAGAGATTTGTACTTGACTTGTGTGGCACAGTCAACCACCGGGAAGCTAAATAAGCAACCAGCAGGAAGAGTCAGCATGGTGTACTGCAAGAAAGCCACATCCTTCCTGTATGCATCCATGCCAGGACAAAGACACAGTTTCACCTGCATCCTCTCTTTCTTCTTCCCACATCCCTCTGCAGTCTCAGCCCTTTGCTCCTCAGCAGCAGCTGCTTTTCAGGAAAATGGGTCCATCAGGAGGGGCTGGCAAGCTGACACCACAAGTCCATCCCAGCCAGAGACCTCAACACCAGTCACCATGTGACACCAGTGCTAGCCAGTAGTGCACACACCTAGCACAAGGGACTACATACACCATGTTTTGCCAGCCCACACACTGTATCTTGAAGCATCATGCTAGAAAATGCCGTGACTCCCCAGTCCACCCCAAGAGTGTCTCCAGGTACACCTTGCAACCTCCTTGTACATCCCCCTGGAGGACTGCCCATCAGCCTGGCACGGGGAAGCAGATGGAGCACAGCACTGCTCCTCACCCTCCTCCAGAAGGAAGGTCCAGGAGATGTTCCCATCCCCCTTCCCCCAGCCTTAGGGATCCTCTTCGCTGTGCCCCTCCTAGGGCGGCTCCTCCCAGCTCAAAGTAAGGCTCAGCCTCTTACAGCACAGCGTGGGAGCCCATCCACCCCCACACAGAGCAAAAGACCAACACAGGGACTCCTGCACCCTAAGCAGGGATGGGGAGATAGCACCTGGTCACCTCTCACTTCTCCTCCCCTTAAGCCATGCATCTCCAGAGCTCTGCTTCTGGCCACCTGGATGGGAGAGAGCCAGGCCCTCACCAGCTCAGTTGAGCAGCAGGGGAACCGTCCCCTGGATGCAGCATGTGGGGCTCCATGTGCCCAAGGCAAGGGTCTGGCCCCTCCTAAGCCCAAGTGATGGTGATTTTGCCAGTGTTTGAGCCTGTGCTGGAGCTCTAAGACGGGACTTGAAGAGCTTTGTCTGTGGGGGAAGCTCAGCCAGAGCTCCTCCTACTCTCCACCCTGACCCTGCCAGGCTCTCAGGCCCCCTCAGAGCTCAGAGGACAGGAGGGTCGCTGTGCTTTTGCCAGGGTCTCTCAATACATGGGTCTGGAACTATGCCAGGCATAGCTTTCCTCTCGTCCTCCATCCCAACAAGGCCTGGGGAAGCACCCCGTGCCAAAGGACCTGTAGGGAGGAAGCTTGTCCCAGGCACTAGGGCAGACACACTGCATTCTCTGGGGACACCAAGCCACCAGACCCTGATGTGGGATGACACAGACAGGCCTGGGAGGGGGTGCAGGGTCAAGGACTTGGCTTACCTGCTGGTTTCATTCCTATTAGCACATCCAGGAGGAACCCAGGATTAACAGACCATGGTCTCAGGCTGGTGGCCACAGATCAGGCTGGTGGGTGAAGAAGGGTCCCTGTCTGTGCGATGCAGCAGCTGTATCACACGCCTGCAGCCTGCAAAAGGATCTCTTGCTGTTTAAAGTACGCACTGGCCAGAAAGGAAGAGGGATGGGTGTGGGGACAGCTCTGACAGCCAGGGGGGCATCTGTCATGGGGAAGGACCAGCAGCACCCTTGGGAGGGGGAGTGTGGCAGGGCTAGAAGGACAGCACCGGTACAAGGAAGAAAGCAAGAGCTGTACCCTAAGGGGCCACACTCACCCAGTGGGTTCACGCAGCTTCCCAGAGCAGCACAGCCAGCCAGCCAAGGGGACACACATCTGATGGACAAGAGACTTTGGTCTGGGCATTGCTGCCTGGGCAGAGTGCCATGCCCATGGGCTGGCAGGGTTGAGAGGGGTCCTTGCACAATTTAGATCACAAAGAAACCCAAACCAATCCCAAACTGCCTTTTGCTGCCTTCCTGCTCCCCCTCCTGGGAAGTGCTACAGAGATCTTTGCAGCCTCACCAAGGGTGAAACAGGAACCATGCAGCCAGGAAACAGAAGGGCTGTCATTACAAGAGGGCAAATAATCATCCTTGGTACAAGCAGTGCAAAAGACAACAGAAGAGACAACAGAAATTGCTGGGAACAGGTTGTCTGAAGGACAAGTTGCAGTTCCATCAGTCCTATCTGAGGCCAAGGAGAAGGAAAGAACTCTAACCAGTGGAAGTGCAAACCCAGAACCTCTCTGGCACAAGTTAAAAGCAGAGCTTGAGAAATGCCAGCAGGCAGAAAGTTTCCATCACAACCCTGAAGGATGGCAGCACCATCAGCAATGCTGCCACCAGAGAAGGGTTTCTCCAAAGCCCAACAGAACAGGTATGTCTGTCAGGAGAGAGGCAGACATGTGAGGATGGGGACCACCTCCAGCACCATCCATAGGAGAGGTGGTGATCCTGGAGAAAAGGTGGTTAGAGACATGCTAGAGGAGCAAACTGCACCCAAAGGGAAGATGACTGGTGTGGCCTTGGCTCTGGCACTGCCCTGGGATTCAGGCTGAGGAGAAAGAAGGTCACATTTGGTGGAAACGAGAGAGAGGGAGGGAGGATGCAGAGGGAGGGAACATCCCTGCTCCTTTACAAAGGCAAGTGCTGTTCTCAGGGGTCCTCAGGAGGCCTCCTGCCTTGCCAGATTTATGCAGCTGCAGAGCCTCACTCACTGCTGGCCCCTGTGCTGATAACAGGGAGGAAGCCCAAGCCCAGAGGGGAAGGATGGGGCAAGAAGAGGTAGCACCCATGAGTGAGCTCCTAGAAACCACCAGAGACAGCTTCTACAGAGACAAACCCAACACCTCCCTCTGCCCCACATCACCCGTGTGTTGATGGGGTGCAGAAGCTCCTGGGAACAGAGCAGCCCTCTCCACAGGCTGCCTTGCTGGGTTTCCAGGCTGCAGCAGGCTCCTGAGGGGGTGAGGTCTGCCCAGCGACGTGCTGTGCCTCTCCAGCCCCAACCCCACGCACAGGTGCTGCAGGGACGGAGCCATTCCACTCGGCCAACCCAGGATAACACAATGAAACCTCTCCCAGGAGCTGGGGGAGCCGGAGCAGAGCTCTCAGCCCTGGGGCTCACTCCTGCTCCCTCTGATACCCTACATCTTACCATGGATCGCCTCCACACACCTTGCCCGGGTGCCTGGCGTGCCGGCAGCGACCCTGACAATAGCTTATGGCCGGAAAGGGGGGCTCGCAGGGTCTGCAGGCAGATCCTACTATGCAACGACCACCTGTGTATGGCTTTCCCGCACGTCCAACCTCCCCCCCCACCCCTCACCTCCACCAGCCTCCTCTCCATGCACCATTGCCCTTCTCCCTAGGAAAGCGCAGTCAAAGAATGAAAGGCAGCTTAAAATCTGTCAGGACAATCGGGCAGCTCTCCAAAGCCGGCAGCACCCCCTGCCCACCCAGCCCCAGCAGGCTCAAACCTCAGTGATACAGCCACGGCCGCCCAGCTCCAGTCTTCGACCGGGAGCCCAGGAAACCTGCATCAGGCAGGGCAGGGAAATCCCTCGCAGCAGCCTCTGTCTGGGAGGACAGCCCAGGTTGAGGACAGACCTTTGTCTCTGCCTGCCTGTCTCGCTTGCTGGCTGCCGGAGGAGGAAGAGGGGGGCGGTGGGGGACAGCGAGTAAAGATAACACCCCTAGGAGGGATGTCACAGCCACGTTAATCACTTGGAATTCCAGCCAGCGCAGACCCGGGCGCCGCAAATATGGGCAGCAAATGGAGATGCTCAAAGCTCTGAAATAATTGGATCCTTTCACAAGAGCCGAGCCCAGAATCCAGCACAGGAATTCAGTCCCCGCTGGAAGTCGAGAGATCAAATACACAGAGAGGCAGGCGCAGCACAAGCAATCCTCAGCCACCACCGTACCCGTCTCCGCAGCCCTTGGCTCTGCTCTAACCTCAGGTGCCTTCCCAGAGGGATCAAGGGTGAGGGAGGACCGCAGCGGAGAGCCCGAGCCCCCCGCAGAGCCGAGCCGAGCCGAGCCGAGCCGAGCCGAGCACCGGCCCCTTCCCACCCAACTTACTCCACTTGTGGCAAGGTGCAGAAACGCTGCCAGCGCGAGAGCGGGTTTCGTAGAGGAAGCCAGCGGCTCGAAGCCTGGCTCGACTGGAGGAACGGCCCACGGAAAGGAGACCCCCAAAGCTGCGGGCTGACCGCCGCAGCCCTGCGAGGGAGACGCCCGGCCCGGCAGCCTCACCAGCCCGCATCACGTTCCCGGCGAGACGCGCATACGGCACATGGAGACTCCTGCTCGGCGCCTCAACGGCAATGAAAAGGCACAGAGGCTTCTGCCAGAAAACAAAGAGGCAGCGGCAGAGCTGGGGGTGGGGAAAACTCCGCTGCCCAAGAGGATCCCTGCAGAGGCAGAGAGATGCTGCTGGGCTCCAGCGCGGCTACTCACCCCCACGAGCCCGAGGTGGCACCCACTTGCCCGGCACTGGGAGTCCGGAGGGTGAGCCAGCCCCCCGTGCCCTCCCCGAGGCAGCGCTGGGTGGGAAGTGCTGGAGGACGCAAGCCAGGCCCAGGACAACAGCTGGCCACAAGAGGAAAATTCCTCCAGGCTGGCTCCACTTCAGAACAAGCTGCGTCTTTTCACCTCGGGGTAGCTGCCACTGCTCCTGGGGGGCAACACCTGCACGACCTGACACCAGGGCACTCCATGGAGCCCGGCGGTGTTGGCATGGCACTGGCACCGCGGCCTTGGCAGTCACCCCGCGGCAACAAAGAACGCACCCGCAGCAAAAGCAAGCCCCTGGCCACCCAGGCACAGGGAGATGTCAGCCATTTCCAGTCTTCCTGTCCCTCTCCCAGGGTGGTGGCCTGAGGGAGATGGGGACCTCAGCCACTGGATGACCACACAAACCGGCTGTTCCACTCCAGACCTTGGTGCCAACAGCAACCAACAGAAAATTTTCCACCGTTGGTGATTACAAAGTCACGTGCCTGTGCAGCCAGTCACAGGGTGGCTGAGAGAAGGCAAATGGGTCCTGGCAAAGGGGCAGGCACCACTTCTGCTCTGTGCTTGCACAACACCTGGCCAGGCTCTCTGGCCATTGATGTGCTGCCATGCTTCAAGTTCAATAAGGACATTTGTCCAAGAGAGGCATGCCCCACATCCAAGCAGGACTAGACCCTCACCATATGATATGATGTGATGCACAAATATTAGCATTAACTATCCTTTTTGTGTCATGTCCCAAGAGGAAGAATGATGCCTCAGTGTCTGTATCAGAAGCCCTGGAAACCATATCCTGATCTCTTCAGCACAACTCCAATGGGAAGTCAGCTGCTTACCAGTGACTCCCATCCCCTCACCTCCCTGTCCTGGGCTGTGGACTCTGGAAAGCGTGATCTAACCATGTGGCATGAACAGCCCAGTCCCCCTCCAGCGCTACCAGCAGGGTACAGAAACATGAGGCCCTGACAGAAAGCCCCGGGATTGGGGGGGCTGATGCTTTGTGAGCTGGGAGAAAACATCACAGCAATCAGTGGGTGACAGGACACCTTTTGCTCTCACCTCAGCTGTCTCCTCTCTTGAGCCTCCGGCCACACCCAAATATAGCCACAGCCATCTGAACCCCGTCTTCCCTCCCTACCCAGTCGGCTTCTTCTGTACCCTGATGCCCTGTAGCCATCCAGGCCACCTGATCCCAGGATACACAATCCTTCACCTTCCTCACACCCTTTGTGTGGCAGTTGCATCTCATAAGTATGCCCCTCTTTCCTCCCACCCCAATGCCACCCTCCTCAACCCTCAGGTGCTGCCCTGTTTACATGCACCCCCATGCCTATGGGGATATCCCAACACCCCCAGATCTTTACCCATGCTCTGTTGCCTTCTGATCACTGAACTTACACCACTTTCCCCCCATCTCACACACACCTACAGTGCTACCAGTCCAAGCCTCCTTGCACACATCCCACTGATTAGGCCCCAACACCCATCTAGAAAAGCCACAGCAAGGTCACCTTTCCCTACCTCCCTGAATGGTCACCAGGTCACTGCAGAGCAGCGCAGGTCCCGGGAATGCTGCGTTACCCCGAGCAGCTCTCCACACAGGCATTGAAGCTACGCGTGGGAAGAGGGAGCAGGCAAAGTGCCTGCAGTGGGGAGGGCAGCAAGGATTGTGCACACAGCATTTACCCCATGGGAACTGCCCGTCCCCACCGCAACCCCTCTTGCGATACACTTCCTTTTACCGTAAGAGCTCTCCAAGGGAGGTGCTTGGGCACGGGCACTCAGGCCTCTGGCTCAGTGTTACCCAGCTGCAGCCGGCAGATAAGGCTGCAGCAGATGTGGGGACATTCAGCCTCTTTTCCACACCCTGTGCTAGGCATCTACATGGCATGGGGGGAGGAGATACCACACAGACGCACAGCTGTGCACACCCACCCAACTCACCCCTCTCCAGCTACGATTTACAAAGTCCCAAGCTGAGTGCAGTGAGAGTCCAGAGCAGTGAGATGGGCCCAGCAGGGATTCCGGCCATAAGGGTGAGGCTTTATATATCTCTGAGTATAAAGAGCTGGACACATCCAGGGCTACTGCAGGGAAGGAGGACTTCCACCATGAATTCAATGTCTTGTGCCTTGTCATGGAAAAAGGAAATCTTGTTCCCCTGAGACTGAATGTGAGAGAGAAACACCCTGCTGGCAATAAGAAATGGGTGTCACAGATATCACCTAAACACTCACACTTGCCTGTAATGGAAGCAAACACATGAGAGCACAAGCCCCTCTGAAGGGAAACAAGGGGGTAGGAGGGACTGGCATGTCTGGCTGCAGGTACGCTCATAGGCAGGGCAGTGGGAGACACAGTCCAACTCCTATTTCATGCTGTGAAACAGGCAAACCTCCCGGTTCACACACCCTGAGCCACCTGCAGAGTCCCACCAACAGCAGAGCCCGCTGCCTGGTGAATCCAGCACCCATCCACAGTGGTGGGCTCCTGCAGGGTTGCCAGGGCTCTGAGCAATGCACATGGGCCATGGACACCCTTGGGATGGAGGGAGGAATCCACCTGGCACCTGCATGTTTTATGAAGGAAGACAAGGCTCAACTAGTGACCCGTGGCAGGTGGAGGCCAGAGAGGACCTGCCCTCAGGGTTATCTGGCAGGTGCAGCCTGCAGGGACTACACGGCACTGGGACACCCACATATCAGCATCCCCTCTCCTCACAGTGGCCATAGTGAGCAGGGACAGGCTTGAGACACAGCTGTATCCCCAGGCAACCCACCTGCACGGGACACACAGCCCTCACATCAGTCCCTGAAAGGTGTGAAGGCTCCCGTGCAGCTCTGCTCGCTGCCACTATCCCAGTCCACATTTCGCTCTGCTGCTTCTGCAGGAACACGAAGCCCAGAGACCTCAGAAACCAGCTTAACTACAGCAACCGGGTCCAAAACACCTTCAGTCCTGCTGGCAGCTCTGCCACTGGGGACACAGATGACCCCAGACACATGACCATCCTAGGGACACAGAGACCATGATAATGGGCTACCAGGAACCAGCTTGTCCCTGGCCACACAGTGACTTACCCCTGCAGCTGGGACAGACCCCAGGGACCTCTTGGCTCAGACCACCAGACCCTGCTGCTCTTGGCTGGCACAGGTGCTGTAACCGGGATACCCAAGTAACACAAGAGTGCCCAGAGCAGTAGTGAGTGGACAGGCAAGGAAGGGACAGCTCTGAGTGAGATGGCAACCCAGCATCAGTGAGCCCAAGGGAAAAGCTGAGAGAAGCAACTTGAAAAGGGATCTGTGGAGTAACACAGGCTCATGGGAATGTCCTAGACCTTGAAAACATATAAAAAAGCATCTGGGGATCCTGGATGTCCTCCCAGCCACTGCTGGACGGGGTGGCAGACAGAGCTATGGCCGTGGCTACACACAGCCTCTTTGCTCTGGTTCATTACTCTTGCAGATGAGATGGGGCAAACACTAAACACTCTTTGAGCACTTACACACTGGCCACGGGCTGCTGCAGCATCAGGCACCAGGGTCAAAGTTCAGAGACACAGTAAATTGCAGAGCAATGTTGTTTCTGAAGACATGGCTGATAAGGCTGCCAGAAGCCAGCCCCACAGGAGGACAGGATCGGGAAAAGAGCAGCCATGAGAATAAAAGGCTGGCAAAGAAACAGAAAATACTGGGAGCAAGCAATTCTTTCCAGACAGTTCCCTGGGCTCATCTCAGTCTCCATCTGCTCGGGATGGTCAGGCAGCTGGAGCCTTTAAAAAGGCTACTAGTGACTTCCCCTGCAATCGCCAGAGTCTCTGGGACAGGCATCATGGGGAAGATAAACCTGGAGCACTTCCAGCTGGAGGGCAAAACAATGAGCTGGGCAATGTTGCTAAGGCAGTGCCTCCATCCACTGGCACTGCTAATGTCATACGGATGAGGCAATCCATGCCAGAAAGGGATGGACAAAACAATCCTCCAAACCCTCCATCTGCCTCCAAGCCAGTCAGTCCAATGGCCCATGAGATGCTACATTTCCAAGAGTGCTGAGAACTGCAGAACTGGGGAACAGCAATGGTGGGAACGGACACTGGGGGGTTTTGGTCCAATCCTGATGGAAGCAGGACCATCTCAAGCAGGTTGCTTAGGGTTTGCCCCTGCCAAGAAGGATGAAAGTCTCCAAGCACAGAGATTGCCTCCCTTCTCTGGGCCCTGCCTTCAGAGTCTAACCGCCCTTGTGGAGAAATATTTTTCCTATTATCTAATTGCAATTTCCCTTGTCTGCTGTTCTCTTTCATCTTGTCCCTGGGCACTTCCCAGGAGAACTCAGTGCTGGCTTCTCTCCCAAACCACAGCTGTCGGCAGCAGCAAGAACCCACAGAATGTTAGGGGTTGGAAGGGACCTCTGAAGATCATCACGTCCAACACCCTTGCCAGAGCAAGATCAAAACTAGGGCAGATCATGCAGAAATGCATCCAGGTAGGTCTTGAATGACTCCAGAGAAGGTGACTCCACAACCTCTCTGGGGAGTCTATTCCAATGCTCTACAACTCTTGCAGTAAAAGTTCTTCCTCACATTGAAGTGAAACTTCCTGTGCTCAAGCTTGAATCCATTGCCCCTCATCCTATCACAGGGCACAAGTGAAAAGAGGTTGTCCCTGCCTTCTTGATGCCCAGCCCTCATACATTTATAGACATTAGTTAGATTCCCCCTCAGTCTTCTCTCCAGACTAAAAAGTCCAACGTCTCTCAGCCTTTCCTCGTAAGGTAGGTGTGCCAGCCCCTTAATCATCCTCATGGCCTCCATTGGACTCTTGCAAGTAGATCTCTGTCCTTTTTGAACTGGGGGACCCAGGACGGCCTGCCAGACCCTTGGACTCCCTTAAAGCCCAGCAGTGGGTTGGCACCTGGCCCTCTGCTTCCCACTGACTCATTCTCCTGCGAGTCACCCTCTCCTCCTGCCTGACTCACCCCTCTCTGCCACAGTAATGCGCACACATGCGTGTGCATGCACATGTGTGCCCTCGTGCATGTGCAACATGGCCCCAGCTCTCGGGGCAATGCCACCAGCTCTGCAAGGCATCAAACCGGGCAGGGAGCCTGGCAGGGCTTGCCTCCCACAGCACCCAGAAGCAAGAGGGGCAGAGATGATGCTACTGGCTCAAGTCCACAGTGGGGAGACAGGTCAGAAAGGCAGGCTGGGAGTGCTGCTGTGTGCCAGTGCTGTCGAGATAAGGAGTGACGTCGGGGAGGGCGTCCTCCAAGCTCCAAGGCTGCCTTCATTTGTTTTATCACCCCTTCAGCAGCTTGGCCCCCAGCGCCGGCTGTGGGAGGGTCACCCGGTACTGTCACAGCTCTGATCCACAGGCAAGCCATCTGCCTAGTGATCCACCTTTGGGTACAGCCAAACATGCCTCCTCAGGCTGCTCATCTTCCCAGTTTGACTCTCCAGGGTAAAGAGCTTCCTGGGAGCCAGAAAGGGATTTTTCTAAATGTGGGTATGGTCACTCAGAATCAGCTAGTGCCATGGTTCATGCAAGGCCCAAAGGCTTGACCATCTCCTGGATCTGGACAGTACAAGCCACGCACATGATGTCAAATATAAACGTCCCTTGAAGGTTCCTTCTCAGAGTAGCACTTACCCTAATGCTATGTAAGGCCTGATGCTCAAACAGGCTTTGCCCCACATCCGTTCCCTTCACCTTTCACCCAGCATCGCCCCTTCTGAGCGCTCTCCAGATAACTGCAGCCTCCTCCTCGGAGGGGACCAGAGCAGAGGTGACAAGGGGCAGACCGTGCACTGCAGCTGTGCTGGAGCCCAGCAAGAGCTGTGGCACGCAGCTCCCAGCCGGCGAGCAGCTCTGCCTATCAAAGAACATCCATCTGCGTTAAGGAGCACACAAGAGTGCCGGTGCACACAGAGACGCTGGTCTGTGCCGCACACCCTGCACCAGTCGTAGCTGAAGGATGCATTTCCTGCTGGATCCGGAGAAAAATTACTGGGATCAGTCACCGGCTCTTCTCTCACCTTTTCTTCTCCACATCCCATGGGTCAGAGTCACACTGATGAGGAGCCCTGGTCCCTTCCACCCAAAAGCACTTGGCCAGCTGCAGCATTTTGCCTACAGTCACATGTAGGTTACTCAGGACAAGCCTTGCTAGGGCTGCAATAGGACAAGTCAAACATCACATCTCCAGCAGGGCCACACAGTCCCAGCCAGGTCAGGAGCTCCTGACACCCAGGAATTAAGGCCAGTCTAAACCATCCTTTGGCCAGGGAGGGAGCGACAATGTTTTGGGCTGGGATACCATGTATTAACAGGGACAAACAACAATCTTCTGTCAAAGCTCAGGACTGTATGTCAGAACTGATGGTTTTCTCTGGATTTTTACATTCCTGATCTTCACCATGCCCTTTTCAGGGCAAAGCAAACGAAGCATTTGTCACAGGGGGTCCTGTGGGCTCCAGCAGCCTCCCCTGCACACCACCCCTCCTGCTGTCAGGATGCTCCAGTTCCTGAGTCAGGAGATAGCAGGAGGAGATCTATAGTGCTCACCTTGTGTCATCAGCAAGGCCAAAGGCAGGGCCAACACCATGGTCATGGTGTCACCAAGGTCACAGCAACAGGCAAGCACACAGAGAGAACTTGTCAATCACCAGCAGGACAGAACCAGCAACGTAAATGCACATGTTTAAATGAGCCTGCCACCGCTAAAAGCACGGGATTCCCTACAAGTTCTAGAAGCCCACGAGAGAGCAGCAAGAATGAATCTATGTGAGCTCTTAAACAAGGCTGGCTCTCTGTCACAGGCTCCAGGCAAAGGGGAACCTGAGGGATGTGCCCTACATCCTGTTAGAGCAGCTGAGGACTGCCCTGATTTGAGCCAGACCGTGATGATTTCCTGCCAGACTCCCGTTTGTGACTAACTGAGGGGTGACACCCCATCTGCAACACCTCCCTTCAGCCAGGATCAGGGGAAGAGCAGAGACAGCCAAGCTGCTCTTGCTTCTGACATCTCTCCCACACCAAGGCCATCCCTTGCAACTACTGTGTTCCCCTTCTGCAGCCCGGGTGGCTAAGAAGAGTGGCAGAGCATCACTCCAAAGTACAGTGACAAGACCTTGCTGTCTCAAATAGCAAGTTCCAGGTCAGCAAGCTGGGAAACGTCAGCAGAGAGGAGTTAGTTTATTCACCCACCTTTGCATCAGTGTCATGCTTCTGCAGCACAGGTAATGCCAGAAGACAGGATGAAAAGAGAGGATTTGGGGGCAAAACAGATGGAGAAGTTCAGGCTTTCTCAGCGTCGATGCTAAGCAGCAAGTAGTACACAGAGTTGATGCTTCTGCCAGAATGGTTCCTGGTTAGAAGGACAGACACATAGAGCACGACTCTGAGAACAGGCCTTCTACCAAGGTGAACAGAAGATGTTGTAGTTTCCAAGAACCCCAAGCCCAGACTTCTATTTCAGAGTTATCCTTTTCGCATCAGGTCTGTGCTTACTACAGTTCTCCCTTCATGGGGCTTAAAAAAGCAGAGTAGCCTCCAGGCTGCCAGCTTAGGTGGTGTCTGCAGTGACCTTCATGGAGGATTCCCTGAGACCAGATTTCATCTCCTAGACAAGGTCCAATCAAGCATCAGCGCTGTGTTCCAAAAGTCACATCCAAGACCATCTGATCCAACATAACGACCAGATGTGGAGTTTCTTTAAATGAAAGCTTAGATGGGAGAGCACGCCCATGCCAGGGGATGGAGCTGAATGGCCAAGTGCCTGCTAACACAGCCTCAAGTTTTAAGGACTAAAATGCCAATTCTGGCTGTTAATACAAATCCAAGACTGCTAAAATTGGAAAACCTACCATGTGGCTTGCAGCAGGCGCTCACCCTTCCTGCAAGCTGGAAACCCCTATTGTCTTGGCAGCCCTGATCAGCCCCCTGCCCTCAGCAAGGGGATGCTCTTGTTGACTCAGTGCATCCTGCAGCCCTCTGTACACATCCTGGGTGGGCTGACCAGCTGGCTCACACCATCTGAAGCTCAGGTGGAAACTAGACACGTCTTCCTTCCACCTTGCTGTGGGAAGGGAAATAGAGGCTTCTGCCATCCCTAGCTTCTTTTGCTGGACCCTCTGATACTGTGCCCAACAGGGCAGCCTGAGCAGAAGAGAGTAAGCAGAGTAGCTAATATTGGGCTTTCCTGATTAACTACACATGAAAAAAAAATTTCCAATTTTAACTTGGGTAGGCACTGAAAAGTCAACTTCCCTCTTGCGTTCAAGGCAAAACGTGCCTGCAGACATCCGGGACTGTCTCCTCTTCTGCATTTTGGGGAGAACCTCCCTTGCAGGCATTGTCTTTTACCCTCTGCCAGCTCAGAGCAGGCTGGAGAGGCCCATGTGCTGGCTACACCAGTGATGATACAGATTCAGGTGACATATGTTGGGGCAGCTGCAAAAGCGATATAATGAGTGGGGAGAACAAAACCGTATCACTCAAAAATCCCAGGGCAGAAGGCCTGCAAAAAGTCTACAGTCCTGGTCTCCTGGCTCCCAGCCTCATGTTCAACACTCATTCGTTTCAGGACACAGTTGCAGTTTTCACTCTGGTTTTAAAGCTCCCCATGAAGTTGCTCCCACTGACTTTCACAATTCCTTTCCTCTCTCTGCCCCACCAGGTCCAGCAGGGACTTCAACCACTGCTGCCTCACAGCAAAAGGGTCTCCATGACCTTTGTAATTCAACACACTGGGAAAGGCTCAATCCATTCCCTCTATTCCTAGCCCAACACAGACCTTAAAAGCCCTCTTTGTTCCTGCTACAAACCCTATCCCGCAGCCGTGGCTTAACCCTTAGGGCACTGCCTTGAACAAAGAGCTCTTCACAGAAACAAGGCGGGTTGCAGCATCCAAGGGAAGCTGGACCTACCCTCTACCTACAAAAGAGCTGTGATGACAATCTGCTGGTGGCTTGCGGGACACATTGGCTACACACAATGTGATGTGGAGAGGTGGGGGGAGGGGGAGGGGGGGTGGAACAGATGTCTCTGACCATCCTCATCATCAGTACAAACTATTAGCAGGACATGCATGTGGGGACCCTGTTCCCTGCACTGCTACAGTGACATGGGCATGGGCTGGGCTTGCAGCTCTTCACAGTCTCCTGGTTTTGCTCTGCCTGCCCTCAGTTCATCAGGATTATTACAAAACACACTCCATGCAGGCAGATTTGGGGCCACAAGGAAGGAATACGGGTGAGGAAGGAAGCAGGTGGGACTGGGCATTCCCCTTGTCACTCCTGCAAGGAGTCCTCTGCTCCTGCCCCCAGGTACAGCCCTAGCTCCGTGCCCAGGTGCAAAGCAGAGACAGCGAGGGACGGGACGCGATGCCGTCACCTCTGCAGCCTGCACGTGGGTGAAAGCGCAGAGACAACGCTCCTGACTCTTGCCTTGTCTGAAATAAGCTCCTGAGCAGCAGCCCATAGATCACACGTTGGAGGAAGCAGTGCCATGGGACCGTCTGTGATCACCCCCCTGCAAACAGCAATGCAGAGGGGATGGAAGGTGCAGCCAGCACTGCCTGCCCTGGCACAGAAGGCAGTGTGGAGCAAGGGCTGCACTGTGCTGCCCAAAAGTGCCAGCTGTGCAGCTGGGATGGAAAAGATTTGCCCTGCAGCACCCTACAACACCAACTTCATAGTAGACAGAGCAGGCTTGCGCTGCTGCACCCTGAAACACCACCCCTGCAGAGAGGGAGGCTGCAGTAGAGACACACTGCAGCACCCCAACATGCCATTTCCTACCAGCTGCTGTAATTTCCCCTCTGCCCCTTTCCAATCCTGCTCCACCCCTCCCTGCTGCCCAGGCCATGGGGAAACTGAGTCACGGGGGCATGTGGTCTCTTCCCTGAGCAAGGAGAGCAGGTGGGCAGTGCCAAGGATGGGCCACAGCAGGGAAAGCAGAGCAAGGCTGGTACTGACACCTCTGGAAACCCCAGCAATGGGGATAAAGAAAGATACCCACATGTCCCACACTAAGCAGCTATCTGAATTACAAGCCCTCTCTGTTCCCACCTCTCCTGAAGCAGAAGTTGGCCCCATTCTGCTGCTGGCCCTATTTGAGGGCCTGCTTACCAGTTAAGCTTCCCAGGACCAGGTCCACAGCAGTGTTCACCTACACCAGCATCCTTTAAAATCCCTGTCTGGCACAGTAGCAAATCACCACCCATCAACCTACCGTGTAGTGAGAAGCTAAGCACTAGTTCATTCAGGCTCTAGGTAAGACATCTCAGGAATAGCATTGAAGTTATAGTTTCCTCACTGCGTATCTCACAATCACAATGATGTTAAAAGCCCAGTGTTGTCCAGTTCAGCTGGGCCACCGAATGACAAAGCAGAGCTCAAGCTGCAGAAAATGCACAGCTATTAGGCACTGCTCGTCTGCAAAGCTCCCGGCATCTTTCCCCAGGCTTGTGCCTCTTGGTTGCCTTGCTCCACTTTCCTGGGGACTCTGAAAACAGACCCTTTCAGCCCTCCCTGGGAAAGCTGTCCAGGTGGTATTTGTTGCTGTTGTCATGCAGAGCATAACATTATTGCCAATACCCTTGCTCCAGTTCTATCTCCCTGGATGACATAATACTAGATTAAACTCATTATCCCGTATCACTTTATGGCACAATCTTTTCATTTCTCTGTTAACACACATCTGAGACGTATCGAGTTCAGGCAGGCTCACTCCAAAGGAAATTCCCTGATCTTTCTTTACGAACAATACTTCTTATTTTCAGTAGCAAAAAAAAAAAAAGCCAAATCTAACCAACACCACCACCAAAAAAAACCCAAAACAAAACCACACAAAAACCCCAACAACACCCAAAACAACAACAAAAAAACACTCCAAAAAACCCACTTGGAGGTTGAATTAAGGACAGTTATTTGACTTTTCTTTACAGATCACCTCTACGACCAGACATTTCCCAGGCTCTGGAGGGCAGTATCCTCCCTACTGCTCATACTGGTGCAGCTCCATCAGCAACGTTTGGAGTCCTGTAATGAGGAAGCTTTCAAGGGTGAGATGCCTTTTCCTTCCCAAAAGCCACCAGCACATGAACACAGGCATTTCCGGGTAAACTGTTCCTCCTTGCTTCCAGCCTCTGCTACAGGGGTGGCCTCTGATAGCAGCCTTCCTCCGGAAACACCACTGTGTTTTGCTCAGTTACTTTAACAGTATGATATTGTAGGGAAACAGAATTAAACAGAGCTGCAATCTATCATTCCTCCCAAGCTGCCAGGGAGATAGCTGCACAGGAGAAACAGAGGAGCTGTCAGTCTGCTTCCTCAACAAATCTGAGCCATGAAACAGCCCTGTGGTTACAGGGAACAGGCACAGCAGCAAGAGGAGCATTTTCAGGTTGGCAGATTGATGCCACTGATTTTTGTGTTCTCTCTATCACTCCAGGGCAGATCATTGTAAATACCTTAAGATCCCAGGCTGTCAGCCCAGGGGAGAGGTCAGCAGACCAGACCCAGACAAAAAGCCTGAGAATATTCTAGTTCCTCAAAAACGGCTCCTGTTTTCAGCTGTTGCTGCTCCTAGAAGATGAATCAAAAGCAAAGGTCAGCCCCACTACTAGATGCCCTAACTGCTTTATTTTGCTGTGAGCCACAGCAGAGAGGACCTTGCAAATTATCCTCTTTGTCCAGCACTGGCCCAGCTATGCTAATCTCATCAGTAATGCAAACACTGATAATAGAAAGGACTGTGCTAACCTGTCTGTGCTACACTTTCTGCGCAGCTAATGCACTGCTGACGAGCAGTAAGAAAACCCCAGTGCACAGAGTCCAGACATTTTCCCCAGGTCTGAGCTGAGCAGAGCAGGCTCTTGTAAGCTATTCTCTATGTGTCTTCCAGACAGGGAAGTCTGTACAGCACTGCTGGGCTTAATTATTTTCTCACAATTTAGGGAACACAGGTAGCAACACCCACCAAGCCAAAGGTTCCTCTTGGTCCCAATGATCCATCTTCTCTTTGCTGAAGTCCCCAGCACTCTTGCCGCAGCAGCAGCAGCATTAAGGCTGCTCCACTGGCCACTTTTTCCAGTGACACTGCTCAGGATCGTGTCCCCATCTGACTAGCAGCAGATATGCATGTCCTGGACTTGCCTAAGGTGATGGCAGCAGCAAAGCACGGCAGCACGTAACTCACACCGTACTTTCCAAACTTCAACGCCACAACTAAGCCAGGAGGAAATCTCTCTTGGCTGCCTCTCCCTAAATGCTTATTCCAGCACTGCCTGTCTTAACTTCTCCCCAAAGTGGGAGCAGAGTATGTGACCCCACTGCCTTAGGCCTTTTCTGATCCTTTGTGCTGCTGCTGTGGAGAGCCCGCTGGGAATTTCCGCAGAGAGAAGATGGATCATTGGGACCAAGAGGAACCTTTGACTCGGTGGGTGTTTCTACCTGCATTCCCTAAATTGTGAGAAGATGGCTGAGCCCAGCAGTGTATAGTGTGAGCAGGCAAGACAGAAAAAGAGGGAGCTGCACTTCAAAGATGACAGGGCTATAACTCATCAGGTCACAGCACCCAGGAGCTTTAGTCTTGGGCAAGGGCCTCAACATGGAGGTGCTGTCCAAACAGCAAAAGAGAAAACAACACCCTCTGCCCTAGAAACTGGCAATTAACACCCCAACACACACGCATAACCCAGAGCCCTATCTGCTGTGCTCTGCATCCATTCCATGGATGGCATTTCTTGGTGCCACAGTCTAGAGGAAAGGTCAGAAACAAGAGGCTGTGAAAGTGGAGGAAGAGGAAACTACAGTCTGGCTTAATGTACTCTGACCATGTCCCCTTAACAGCCCCCCCCCCCCCCCCCCCATTTTTTCTTATAGATAAAACCCAATCCTCATTATCAAGAGAGGCTCAGAGATGAGGTGATAGAGAGCAGCCTTGCAGAAAATGGCCTGAGGGTTCTGGTGGACAAGCAGCTGGACATGAGCCAGCAATGTGCACTTGCTGCCCAGTCCAGTCACACCCTGGGATGCATCAAGAGAAGTGTGGCCAGCAAATTGAGAGGAGTGATTCTGCCCCTCTACTCTGTTCTTGTGAGACCCCACCTGGAATACTGCATCCAGCTCTGGAGCCCTCAGCACAAGAGGGACATGGAGCAGGTCCAGAGAAAGGACAAGAATATTAGAGTGATGGAGCACCTCTCCTACAAGGACAGGCTGAGGGAGTTTGGGTTGCTCAGCCTGGAGAAGAGAAGACTCTGGGAAGACCTTATAGTGGCCTTCCAGTAGCTGGGGAGGGACTGTTTACAAAGGGCATGTAGTGATAGCATGAAGGGCAATGGTTTTAAACTAGAGAAGGGTAGATTTCAACTGGACATTAGGAAGATGTTCTTTACCATGAGGGTGGTGGAACACTGAAACAGGTTGCCCAGGGAGGTGGTGAAGGCCCCATCCCTGAAGACATTCAAGGTCAGGCTTGATGAGGCTCTGAGCAGCCTGCCCTAGTTGAGGATGTCCATCCTCACTGCAGGGGGGTTGAACTAGGTGACCTTTGGAGGTTCCTTCCAACCCAGGGCATTCGAGCATTCTGTGATTCTGTCACACACACCCATAATATATTGTAATGCCACTTCTCACACAGAGTGCTGAAGGTCACAGCTGTGAACAGCAGTGCTTGACCTGCTGATCTGAAATGGCCTTCAGTGTTGGGTACCAGTGTCCCAGCCTCCTCCATGGGAAGGAAGCCCCAGCTGACAGTGCAGAGCAAACTGCTCCCCTCTGAAAAGGGAAGGAACCTGTCAGAAGCAGGAGGGAGGAAGCACATCACTGTCTGCTACAGGCAGCTCTCCCAGAGGCTCTACATGTCAGCTTCCCTCCTTGTTTGTTCTCCCTTGAGAACACCATGTTCTGGAGTCTAGGGGACACTTTATGACTGAGTCTATTTGGGAGTTTTGAGATGACTGGAAGTGTAGCACTGGACAGCACTGGAGAGTCTATACTGCTCTTATAACTGCCCTCAATCCCTGATGGACACTCTGGCAGAATAGAACGGGTGAAACGTTTTTCGGGGGAATTTCTGAAGCTTTGTACCCTGGTTCAGAGCTGGATGAAGGAGTCACAGATCTGGCAAGGATCATGAAATCTGAGAGTGCAGAGCCATTTGGGCTGCTCACAGACAGGCATCCTTTCTCTCCCAGTTTTGCCTGAACATGCTAGTCCCAGATGGAACTCTGACCACAAACACTAAAGCAGCATATGCCACCCTACGACAACCCCACACATCTGAACTCAGAGCATCCTCAAAAGCTGATGCAAGCTCCTTCCCTTCTCATTCTGGGCTGGGCACCGAGCTGCAGGCAGGGCCTTATAGCTCAGTGTGAGCACTGACCTTTGAGAGGTGTAATGAGAGAGGTTTACAGCTCATGCAGCCATACACATTGAGACGGGCAAGCTGTGCTTGCTGCCACAGTCCCTTCCCCCTGGCTCCCATCCAGGGCTTTAGGCACATCATAGATGACAGGTCAGGTCTCAGTCACGCTCACGTTATTGCCAGGCTGGAGCTGGCTTCCTGACCTGTTCTCCCTGTGCAGCAAGCAACATGATGTTCCTTGCTTCCTTTAGCAACAGGAGATAGCTCTCCATCAACACCTGGCAAGGGGTCTGCCCAAAGGCAGCTTCAGAAACATTTAACCTCTCTCCTCTACCTGCCCCAAAGGATGGTCTCAGACTGTATCAGAGGGATCACTGGAGTGTCTGTGCTCCATCAGACTACAGACACCCTGGAGCAAGGCAAACCGGCTGTGCAAGGTGGACAGCTCAGTGCAGGGTCAGGCATCCCGGGAAGATGCAGGCATGGCTGGAGCCACTTACATTGATTAACTGAGGATAAGCAAGGGCAGCACAATGACACGCTTTCCTTCATGGTACAGTGAGAGGGCTCAGGAGACTGGTTTCTTTCTGTCTGGGCCTGCTCTGTAACTCAAGGCTTCACACAGAACAGGTCTGCAAACAGAAGCTGCCTGACCATTCCCCAGAAAGGGGGAAAAGAGGGGACAAGATGGACAAAACACCACCGGCCACCCACCCTGTGAAGAATGGCTCTGGACACCAGAATGTCAAGTATGAGCACAGTGGCCCCAAGCCCATGGCACAGCCAGGACACGGCTGCATCAAGGTGCACATGTACTCTGGCTGCTCTTATCTCTTTAGGGTTTGGGGATTTTTTGTTTGTTTTGTTTTTGTTTGTTTGAGTTGCCCTATCAATCCCCCCAAACATGCCCCCCTGCCACCCTCCTTTGCCTCTGCTCCCCCAAGCCTTGATGTCCCCTCCCTGCTGCCACACACATAAAACCTGCTGCACAACACCCAAAAGCCTCAACGTGCTCCTAAAGGCCTGTTCAGCACCCTGAGGAAAGGAAGTGAACAGATCCCCACTCAGAAGCCCCTCTAGCTGCACCTCCATCATGCTGGGGCAGGCAGGGATCATTCAACTTTGTGGTCTGCCCCACATTACCTGCTCCATGGTGGTGACACAGAGCCCCTGTCCACACTGGACCAGCCCAAGGTAGCTGTCTGCAAGTCAGAGAGCCCCATAAGCTCTTTCTACCCTCTGGCAGGACCAGGTTTAATGGAAGCGGGGGCCCCAGACTCTTCTTGTTGCAGCCTGGGCAAGCACGTCCTAAGTCTCTGCCCTCCAGTCCCAGCCCATTTCTACTTCAGGCAGGTCTCTTCAGCTGCACTGAACCTCACTGTGGCTTGAGCCAGAGACAGGATCCTGCTTTGCTTCCTGTCCCAAAAACTGCTGTCTACCATTTCTGCATGCTGCTAAGCAGTTAATCAACCCAGCACATAAGCAGAGTATCTCTCCTTTCCACCTCTCCCACACAGGCACAACATGCAACAAGAGGACAAAGGGCCTCGTTGAACCACACTCAGGTGTGATACTTGTCAATATTTTTCAATTAAACAACTTAACAATATGGGTAAAAAAAAGAACTTTTAAAAGCTCTGCTTCTCTCCCCATTCTGCCCTTCCCCGGATCTAGCAGTGCCCACCACAGCAGGTTACATCACCCAAGGGTTATAGCAGAAGCTAATGAAGCCTCGGTTCTGATCCAGGATGAGTCATGGAGCTCAGGAGACTGTGCAACTTCCTTCTGATACCATCAACCATGTCTTACATAGGCTAAAAATAAAGATGGGCCAAAACTTCAGAGCCACATCTTGCCTCAACACGAAACTCAGCAAAGCTCAGCACTGCTTAAAAAAAAAACAAAAAAAAAAAAGCACCTGAGCAGGTGCAAATCAAAAAAGTGCAGGGACGCCAAAAGACTTGGGTGTACAAACAAGGGAGAGGCCAGGAGGCCTCACCCTGTGCTGCACTGGAGGCTGGTGGTGGCAGATACCAAGCAGCCATCCAGCCGTACAGAAAGGGCCAGAGCTGGACTCTCACCTCACTTGGCTGTGAGTTTTGGAGTATTTCCACACCCAGACGTTTTATGGAAGACTGTTTTCTGCACCATGTGTGCCCATTCAGGACAACAGGATTGCTGCAAACATGAAGGATGCTGCATTTTTGTCAGGAAAAGGATGGAAACCTGCAACCTGCTTCCCACCATGAAACGTGTGGGCACCAATAAAGCAAGGTCCAAAGGGTGCTTTGGCTAAAAAAAGGGGGTCACACATACATCTGATATGGCTTAGACACTTTAGGTAAGTGAGGAATTCGAAGTTCTTCCTAATCCCTGGGATGCTGTGCCTCAGCAAAACCTTCACACATGAGGATATGGGACTTACATAGCACTTAGCAAAGAACCACAGGATCACACATAAATAGGAGCTCAGAGGGACACCGGCAATGTTCAGAGACCTAAAATTAGCCTCAGCAGATGATCCTCTGCTCCATTCTTGGGAGCAGCGAGAACGAACAAGGATCCAGCTGTCCCAACACTCCCATGAGCAGGATCTTTGAATACCTGACCTACTTGCAACAGAGGTGGTAGGGCAAAGAAGAGATTCCTCACATAACTCTAGTGTCAGTACTCATGAAGAACCCAGGGGCCCATCTTTGAAGAGCATTTGCTTGGTGTTTCCAGTGGAAAGACCTCCTCCTAGATCAGCTTGTCAGATCAAGGGGCAATGGCAGCCCACACATGCTAAGAGCAGGCTGAAGGACATTAGGCTGACCACCTTCTGTTGAAGACTATAACCTCCACTTTGCCAAAACTTTGAGTTTGACAGCAAAACATCCTATCCAGTTCCTGACAGAGGCACTGCAAACCTGTCCAAGGGTCTACAAGCTGTACTGGCTTCCAGATTATTTCCTACTGCCTTAAACTGAACTAACATGGTTAATTCGGTCTGAATATAAGTTCACTGATATCACTCCAGTTAGACAATATCCAAACCAGAGAGAAGAGGTTCACACTATGGACATATCAGAAGCTGATGTATTACACATATATGGGAGATTTGCTGTCCATGAAGATACCCAGCTACTTGGTCAGCAAGAGCGTGTGTGTGAAGAAAAGTGGATCCAACATGGTCAGTCGTGATAAAATGTCTCTTGTCAAAAGGCAGGGGAGCCCTGAGAGGATGCTGTGAGCTTGGTGGCCTGGGATCTGCAAGCAGCTCTAGCAGAACCAAGGAAGGGCAAACCTTTTCTCTGTTCTTAGCCTTATGTCTCTTTTCCATCACTAAGAGAGATGTAATATTCCAGCATGCACCAGGTATTAGGGATTGCCACAACTCATCTGGATAAAGGGTCTGCTCTGCTGCTACTACGATGTGTGGCTGGGAGCCCACAGCACGCAGCACTGACACAAGCAAAGGACTTCTTCCTTCTTTCCTTTCAACCTCCCAGCTAAATCTACTCCTGCCTCACTCACTCTTGGTACCATTCAGCATCAGGCTGAAGGATGAGATAGCCTGAGGCTCCGTCTCCAGCTGTCTCTGGACTGGCCCCAAACTTCCCTGGCAGACACTTCAGAGGAAGCACCACAAAGCCTGGGCAGACACACATCTTAAGCAGCGGCTTCCCCAGGCAACCTCCTCTGGCCTACCTGAGCTGTGGGGTGTCAGAAGGGCTCAGCCTGGAGGCACAGTGCTGGTGAGGGCTCCCTTCCCACACTGCGCAGGCACCGCTGGATCCCAGGCAGGCACGCAAGCATCCAGACACAAGGACTGGATGGGAAGGCCACAGACATCTCAGCCTGCTCCAGGCTGGTTACCTTGGAGCAGCAAGGGCCTGACCTTCATATTGATAGTGGCAATACAAACACTACCAGTCCTCTTGATACACTTCACTGAGACCCTAAACCTCATGCACCATAAGCAAGGGCCTCCTCAAGCTACAGAATCTTGGGAATATGCAGGCAGAGCATAACTGCTTCTGATAGAAAGCAGGATCACATCTGCTGTGACCTCTGGGTGAAGTCTCAGCTCTGATTATCCAGGTAAAGAACAGCAAGCAGCAGAGACCAGCAGCTGGGAAACAATCCCATTCGATATTGCCAGTACACGGAAGGATGAGTGCATCAAGCAGCACAGACCGCAAGCTCTCAAGGGCCTAAAACACACATCCTTGAGCTCTCAACTGTGAGCAGGGTTCAATGGTCTTAACAGCACCAGTTGCACACATCCAGGCTCCCTTCATCACACGGCCAGCCAGGTGGGAGGCAGGAGAGCCCAACAAGCTTGAGCTATGGGAGCTATGCCACCTCACCTGGGTGACACCTACTCCGCAGAGCTGTCCCTGTGGTCCAAGGGGAAAAGAGTATGGAGATCCCCTGCTTCTTCACACAGCCTGGATGAAGGAAGAGAAGCCATTGATGACAGAACAGGTGCTAACCTTGGTGTAGTGGGCTGCAGCAGATGGAAAAGGCAGCTTTCAGCTGTGAGCACCCACAGTGCGGTCCTGGGCTTGCTTGCTCCGGCTGTCTTGGGTGACCTGGAAGGACAAGTGCACAGACATGTTGAGAACATCTGGGAACCACCCTGCCCACACAATAAGACCCTCTGAACAGCAGGCAGGTAGTAATCAGTCATTCAGGCCAAGTGAGTTAGTGGCTTAAGCACAGAAGCATGAGACTCCAAGCACCCCAGCACCTCAAAGATCCCTCCATGCCTTTTACCAGTGCTGAGGCCACACCTCCAGCTGCAGCCCCAACTCCCTCCCAAGGTTCCAGTTATCACCCCAGTCCTCCAAGTGACTCTGGGTGGGTGCATGGCTGGTTCCTCAAGAGAAGGCTGTTAAGGTCTCTGCCACCGTCCCATTCCCCAGACTTCAGTTGGAAATAAAGTCCTTTTTGTGTCCTTAGCTTTGTTCTTCTCCACCCACACAGTGGTACATTGCTCAACCACAGAGGCTTTGCTGGTACTTGAGTGGGTGCGCTGGTATACGGTTTATCTGCAAGAACAGGCTCTGGCTGTAGTCCCCACAGGCCACCCGCTAAACCACATGACTGGGACACAGAACCAGGGCAGGGAGCACCAAACTCAAGACACTGCTCCCAACAACCCAAACCAAGCTAAGTCCAATGCCACAGCGTTTCCCAGGCTAGAGCAAAGGGGGAAAACAACAACTTAGGAATCTCCAAGATGCCTGCCAGCACTATCACAAAGATGGTGTTTAAGACTCCTCCCCAGGCTCCCAGTGTTGTAAGGTTGGACTCAATCTTGAAGGTCTTCTCCAACCTGAGCGATTTTGTGATTCTGTAATCACAGACTACTAGAGATTGCGCTTTGTTGGGGCTATGTCCTTGGGCCCAGCAGGTCCTGAAAACCAGGATGATATCATCCTTCCCAAAACCAATTCTGACATTCTGTCATGATGGTGATGGAGCACTGGAACAGGCTGCTCAGAATCTCTCCAAAGAAGGAGACTCCACCACCTGCCTAGATGTGATCCTGTACAAACTACTCTGGGTGACCCTGCTTTAGCAGGGGGTTGGACTCTGTGATCTCCAGAGGTCCATTGCAACCACTACAATTCTATGATTCCCCTGGCCAAAGCTACAATGCACAAAAGCTGCTTAGGGAGAGTCCCTGCTCCCCAGCCTGCTCTCCCACACGCACAACCACACTGTGGTACCACCAGCAGCATGACCCAGCTCTGACAAGAGCTGCAGCACCAGTGAACAGAGCACTATGGGCAGCCATGATCCTGGTCCCCGAGAAGCACAACCTTTGTATCGTGATGCAGGGAGGCCCTGCCACACTATTTTACTGGTACACCGGCACTTGAAACAGTCCTGAAGGCACACAGAAAGTTTATGCTTAATGTCACCTGCACCTACACAGTGAGCAGGTCAACCTGCACCGGTGTGTCTGGAGAGGTCCCACCTGGAAGCTGTATCAGCTAGTCACCAGGGCTATGCTTTTGGAGAGCTTACAAGCAGAACAAGTCCCAGTAAGTACAGCATGTGCATATGTAAATATACATATATTTAAAACTCTCCACCAATTCCCTGCTCTGCCACACTGTCTTTCAAAGAAGGCTCAAAAGGGTCTAAGACTGAGCAGTGACAAGAATTGCTTTGGACATGGCTGAAGTACTGCCACCCACATACTGCCGCAGCACAGGAAGTGATGGCCATGTATGCGACAGGGATGGGTTGAAAAAAACTCCCCAGGAAGAATGCAATTACCCCAAATGGACTGAGGCCAGGAGATCTGGATTATCACCTCAGCTCTTGCATAAAGGGCTTTGCATCTTTGTTCACTTCCAACAAGAAGAATCCCGGGGTTGACACCAACCCTGGCCTGTGACAGATTCGTTACGAGAAAGCACTTTCAGCCAAATCACTAACCACACTTTTTGCAGCACACAGGACTCCTTCGGAGGCTTCCCATACAAGCATTGTTCTACTACACACTGCTTAGCTGGGGGGCTGTCCAGGCCACAACACAGGCGAATATGACTGCAAACCACTGACCAGTCCTGAATAAGCTCTCTGAAATGCAGAGCATGTGAGCTCAGCTGCTCTTCATTCAGGATTCACAACCAGCTGAAGACACTGACAGAAACAGGGGGAAAACATGTTAATTGGCAGCTGGGCATTCACAGGGACAAGCAAGGGAGACTATGAAAGAGAGGATGAAAATTTGCAAAGACGCTTTCCAGTCAAAGAAAACAGTTTTTAAAGCAAAACTCAAACTTTATGAGACCAAATTCTTTAGAGGTTATATTCACCTGGCTCACTTGCTTGTGAGCAAAAGCAAAACGGGGAGAGGAAAAAAAAAACCCAAAAAAAGGAAGACAGAAAACAGGCTCCAGAGAGCAGAGCTGCCAGTCACTGCGGACAGAAGGAAGGGTCAGGAACATGTGATGGCTTTACCAGGACCCACAAAAACCACTGGAGGAAAGAGGTCACTGGGAGTAGTAAGAGGTACGGACACATCAGGAAAACCCATCCCAGAGAAGACTTTTACTGCCAAGTAAACCACAACAACACCTTCCACAAGCCATCTGTTAATGTACAAACGTCTCCCTTTGGGATTTTTCCCACGTTGCTCTTCACACCTGTCCTGCATCAAACCTGACCCATTAATTCCTCCAGCCATGAATGCCTCTGATAATTTGATTACAGCTCCATCGGCAGTGTGCTGAGGACACCAGTTTTCTAACCAATCCAGCTTCACTTCCTTTAACATCTGTGGTCACATACCCACGAACGATAGGTTTTTCTTGTTCTGCATCCAGAAGGCGTCCTGCCCCCCAGCACTGTGCGTTTCCACAGAGCACACAATGGTGCCTGCCAAATCATCAGGGCACAAGTGTGAGCAGGCCCAGAGCAGTAAGGGCAGGTGAAGGCCTTGAGAAGAGTCAGAAGTCATTGTCTTTCAGGTGTCAGATCAGTAACTATCCCTCTGAACCACCCTCAGACTCAGAAGCAGTGGGGAAGGCTGGGGTGTCTCTGCTCTTCTCTACTCAGAGTGGCCGTGCAGAAACAGGCCAGGGCAAGCAGCTGGTAGCAGACAGCAAGGAGGAAGACCAGCAGTGAAGATGTGCTTCCCTGCCCTCAGAGGTCCCTTGAACCCAGGGAAGGAACTTCCTCTGTATGCTCAGAAGACTTAAAACTGCTGAGGGAACAGGAGATGGGAAAGCTCAGCACCACAGCAGGGGGAGGGTGTACAGGCTGGGAGTTCCATCTGCCTTGGAGGAAGATACCATGCGCAAAACATCAACCCTACCAGTAAAAAGAAAATGACCTGTTATTCCCTAAAATCAGTTTCTGGAGAGGGCAGACTTAAAGAACACAGCATGAAGAGCTACACTGCCCAGCTCGCTGCAAAGTGAGGCAGGGGAGACCCTCGGCAATCTGTGTCTTGAACGGCAGGGTTCCCAAAGTCAGTGCAGAGTGACCCCACCAGCCTTCCTTCTGGCCATGAGTAAGAAACCTCGCACACAAGGAACAGAAACAAGGTGAGTGGCACAGCTGGAACAGCCCCAGCCCTGCCTCACCCGCGGGCTACACCTCGGTCCATAAGCCCACCTCCCTCAGGACTCTCAGCTCCCCAGCTCTACGGCTGTGGTGACAGGAGGGCTCTGATACCCCCACACCACATGGCAACCCCAGGGTCAGCTGGGCCTCATGAGAGTCAGCAAGAACCCGGCAAAACATTATCAGAGCAGCCACCACAGATGAGATGAAGGCAGCCAAGACTCACTCTGATCCAGACCATGTACAAACCTCCGTGGACACCCAGCTCCCACCTTTGCTCTGCCCTCAGCACGGGCAGCAAGAGCTGCCAGGAGCCTGCAGATCCCAGCCTGGCACCATGCCCACACGGACGGCTGTGCTGCATGGAGGGAGCTGCATGCTGGGACGTGTAGTCCCAGCCACGGCTCGTGCCAAGACCCACACAATACGAATTACGGCTGTGCAATAAGGTGGTGACGAGGCTTTACAGCATGACTTAATTCTCCTGGTCCCAAACCCTTTTCTAAAGCAGAGTCCAGACAGAAGTAGCTCTAGGACTATCAGATTGGGAGTTTTCTCCTGTTTCACCTGCCAGACCACGTTCACTTTCTGCATGCGTTACCAAGTTTGTTGAGACTCTTTGTTGAGACTCCTCTTTGTGTCAGGGTTCAATCCTGATACACTCTTCACAAGGTCCTGACTTCCCCTCTTTGCCAACAGGCACAATTCAGGCAGAGGAGAGGTCCATAAGCAGACCTTTGCTTGGGCGATGCTTTTTAAAAGGGCACTTCGTGGAACCAACTATAAAACCAAGACACAGAGCAGCATTCCTCTAACACACACTTTCCCACAGCAGCTGCAAACATCACACTCCTGCCTTCAGAAATCAAAGGGGTTTGGAAGCCCCAGAGATAAGTCTATGCCCCTCGTACACCTTGAACACACCCCGTGGATCACATTCACAAGTGGGCTGAGAGCAGTGCCCAGCAGGCAGCCACCCCCCCCACACTCTCCCCAGAGCACAGCAGCTTTCTCAATCCAGCCTCTGGGACTGCCAAGAGCTGGCTGCACACCGCCCGTGCGATTGCGGTAGGGACGGGGTGCCTTGGCCACAGCAAAGCGCTTGAAGATTCCCCTCCCCCCCGGGCCAGGTCTGCAGCTGCTGCTCTGGGGTGGGTAAATATCCCCAGCGTCCCCCGCCAGGGGCTCTTCCGCCCGCGGCGGCTGTCACCAGAGGGCAGCAGGCCCCCGGTTCACATCCGCTCCAGCGATGTTTTTGCAGCCCCACGGTGAAGGCTCCGGTTTACCCACGGGGCAGGTGCCGGCCAAGCAGGCGCTGGATGAGCCACGTCTGCCGCTCCCCGCCTCGGCAGGCCACGGCACGGCAGCTCCGGGCCTCCGGCACGGCCCCGCCACCGCGGGTCCCCCTGCTCCGGGGGGACGCGAGCAGCCACCGAGTCCCATGCGGGGCTGGGCTTGAGCTGATGCCCAGCAGGAGGAGGAGGAGGAGGCGGCCCCATCCTGTCGGCAGAGCCGTGGACAGGCCGTCCCTGCCCATGTCACGGCGGGGAGGACGTGCCTTAGTGGGAGAGACCGGGTCAGCTCAGCCTCCCTGAGCTGCCTGGGGGCCAGGATGGGGGCACCCCTCGCTGCCCTGGCCACAGCGCGC
>JANVCC010009967.1:397401-626491 GCA_025345505.1 Todiramphus chloris collaris | reverse complement strand
CCCCCCCCCCCCCCCCCAAGTACTGCCCAGTCACGGTCACTCCAGTTCACAGGCCACCACCCCGCTCACGGGCTCTCTGGTACTACTCGGTCACGTTTCCTCCCCACCCGGTCACGGCCCCTCGAGTTCACATCCCCTCCATCCCGGTCACGACTTCCCTTGTTCTACCCGATCACGCCCCCCCACCCCCCGCAGACACCATCCCGCAGTTCACAGCCCCCATGCCCCTCCTGACCCCCTAGCTCACAGCCCCCTCATCCCGGTCAAGCCCCTCCCCACAGGCCACAGCTCCCCCAGCTCAGTGTCCCCTCCCGGTCAGGGCCCCCAGTCCGAGCGCCCCCGCCTCCGTCCCCCCCCGAACCTTCTGGAACTGGGGGTGCGATGGGGAGGGGGTTGGGGGGAAGCGGCAAGGAAGGGGCGCATTAACCCTTCCCGTCCCGGCCCGGACAGGCAGCCCGTGCCCCACAGTGCCCGGGCTGCTCCGTCTTCTCCCCGGCCCGGCCCTGACCACCGCGGCCCCACTGGACCCACCAGCGCCCCCTCCGCCGCTGCTGCTGCCGCCGCTGCCGCCGCCGCGGCTCCGACTGCTGCGCGGCTCCTTCCGGGTGCCGGCGGGAAAACGCCCCCCGCGCCCGCCTCCCCCGCGCTGATTGGTGCGCTGGGCGGGGCACGGCGCGGGGCGAGGCGAGCGGCGGGGCGGGGCGACCAATGGGCGAGTGAAGACGCGGTGACGCACGGCGCCGCGACCCCACCCTCTCCCCGCCCCCTCCACGTGCGGGTGTGTGATGACAGCGGGGAAGGGGCGGTCCCAGCAGAAGCGGCTCCTCATTGGCCACCGCCGGCAGGGGCGGGGCCGGACGCAGCACTGGGTCGGGGGGCTGCCAACGGCCGGACCGGGCGGCCCGGCCCCGCCGCCCCGCTGGCCTTTAACCTCTCACCCGAGCCCGGCCCACCCGCCGCGCTGGGCCCGGACGCGGTATCACAAGCGCCCGGCCCCACGGGCAAGGCCTGTCCCACCCCACAGACACGCTCCCCATGGACCCACAGGCAGGGCCTGTCCCACCCCACAGACACGGTCCCCATGGACCCACAGGCAGGGCCTGTCCCACCCCACAGACACGGTCCCCATGGACCCACAGGCAGGGCCTGTCCCACCCCACAGACACGGTCCCCTGGCCCCATGGGTAGGGCCTGTTCCACCCCACAGACACAGTCCCCCTGGCCTCACAGGTGTGGTCTGTCCCACCCCACAGACACAGTCCCCTGGCCCCATGGCTAGGGCCTGTCCCACCCCACAGACACGGTCCCCCTGGCCCCACAGGTGTGGTCTCTCCCAGGTGGGACTCCTGATGTGTCCCCTGCAACACAGACAAATCCCGAGTGGGGCCACCCACCTGTCCCCCACCCCATGAGTGGTGCCAGTGTCCCAGGGCCCAGCCTGTCAGACACCTGTGCAGCTGGGCTGGGAAATTACAATGCCAGGCTGTGCTGTGGCTGGCCATGGGTGCAAGACCTGTGGGGAGAGCTGCCCCTGGGACATGACTGCTCAGGGGTTACTGAAGCATCGAGAGGCCACAGGGCACCCGGGTTTTGCCACCAGCTGGTGGGGACCTGGGCAGGACATGCTTCCCCTCTGCGCATTCAGCAGCCTGACTGTGGGCCATCTGGGTCAGGGAAGAGACACCTTGACTTCAGTGATTTTGGGTGAAGCTTGGTAAAGACCAAATCCCCCATCTGGCTCACCTCACTCCTCAGCAAGCTGCAGCTGCAACGTCACTCTAAAAATAGCAGGGACTGGTACTGTCAAATGATAAATATAACCAAGTTCTCATCTTCTGACAGTGCTAGCATGCAGTGCACTGGCTGCTGAGCCCCAACGTCCCCCTTGCCTTGCTGACAGAGCAGTGGCATTAATGTTCAGAGGTGCTGTTGTAGAAGCACAGAATACCAGGTTGAAATGGACCTCAGGGATCATCTTGTCCAATCTCTCTTGGCAAAAGTACGGTCTAGATAAGATGACCCAGCACCCTGTCCAGCTGTGCTGGAATTTCCAATGTTGGAGACTCCTCCACTTCCCTCAGGAAATTACTCCAATGGCTGATTTTTCTCAGGGTGAAAAATTTGCTGCTGTGTCCAATTGGAATCTTCCCAGGAGTAACTTCTACCTGCCACCCCTCATCTTTTCCGTGTGACTCCTTGTCATGGACAAAGCCATGCCAGGTGCTCTCTGGGAATAGCTGTGTGCAGGGGGGGCAGCAGGATGGCCTGTCCTCCTTTTGTGCCTCCACCCTACACATGCTTTTCTGCAGGGAGAAATGGCAGCTCGAGGCACTTCTACATCACTGTGGAGCAGCTGCCAACACAGGACCTCACCTCCTCTGGGGTCCTCAGCCTGCTGTTGTTGGAGATTTCTTGCTAAATATCCTCTGTCTCTCCCCAGATTTGGGTTGTGGGCTATTAAGGGTATGTAATGTATGGAGCATTTTAATTTCTGGTGTGATAGCAGGAACACACAATCCTCTGGTGCTCCTGGTCGTTTAGGAGCTTCTGTCTTGAACTGCACACGTGCAAGAGACGGTTTCAGGGAGGAAGAGACTGGGAGGCTCAGTTCCCCCACACCCCTGCTTGTCCCTCATAGAGCACATTTCCTACACACTCCCAGGGCAATATTTAGCTTTTCTGCCCTTTGGCCCTGTGTTTCAGCTCTGCCAAGCTGGCAAGAAGCTCTGGTGTCCAACTGGGACAGGAGCAGAGGGCAGGGAAACCAGAGATGGGCTGAAAATGGTTCCATCCCCATTGAATGGCCACTTCTACAGGCTGTGTTTTCCGTCTGAATTGAGTTCAGGGTTAACAAATGGTTAATGAACCCTTATTGGCCTGAACTGGAACTGAACTGGAACAACTTCAGTCACAGCTGAACCTGCTGTGGAGCTGAATCTAAAAGATTTGCTGGTTCAGCTCCTTGGCTGTGGGGAAATATGGGCTCCTTTGTCCTTGACAAGAATAATACATTTCTGTTTATTGTGTGGGTAGTGAAGGATTAATAATATCCCAAGTTATTTACCTCCTGCTTTTGAATGCTGAGGGTTTGCAAGCGATGTCCCTGCTGAGTACACTGTCCCTTAGCAACCTCCCCTGGTGTTTAAAACACGGTCTCGTTCCAGAAACAGGATTAAGGAGCAGAACGTCAAAGAGCCTTCTAACAGGCTGGGTGGAGTGAGGGTGCTCCTGGTCTTCCTGGGCATGGGGCAGAACCCCAGCCATGGCCATTTAATGAGGAGTGGTAATGCAGGCAGAAGCTGGTGGTGGTTTAGAGAGTTTGGGAAAACCTCCGTAGTCTCAGAGGGGATGGATATGGGGGGCAAAGTTACTGCACGAGCCATACCACTGCCTCACAGAGGCACAGCTTGCTCAGAGCTTGCCAGAAATGGGCTTCATCCACTCCCTGAAACCCTGGGGACCTGCAAAGGACTTCACAAGGATCGTCAGTGGCAAGCAGGAAGGTTTAAAGACAGGCAGGGCTCTGCACCGTGGCTGGCCACCTTCCAGAGGCTCAGTTGCTGGTAGGGGCCAGGAGGAGGGTGTTTCCTCAGGAAGATGAGGTGTCCGGGGCGACGAACGGTGGAACATTGAGCGATGTCCTTCCGTGATGAGCTCTGTTGCCTGCAGGGCTTCCCTTTGAAGGGTGAGCTGGTGAGGTGACTGGGTGCTGGTGAGTTCATCACTGGGTTAACTCCCTCCTGGAGCAGCCAGCGCTGCCCCGACTGGCTGGCTGCGGGCTGGGCTGCTCAGCCTGTTTGCCAAGCTGGCTGCTCCTGCTGGAGACGCTGTCAGGTGCTGAGCTCCAGCAGGTTGAGGACCTGACACCAGCAAGGCTTCTGCCACAGTTTTAATTTAATTTAATTTAATTTAATAGTTTTCATCATGGAAGAGTGACATCCCCATGCACACACTCATTTTGTTGGTGTGGGTGGGTTTCGCAATCGCCTTTGAAAAGCGTGCATATGGTTTCCCAAAGCTCATGGGACAAGATGTTCTTCCATAGGGGTGATGCCACCCCTATGTCACCTGCACGCTGCCTGTGCTGGCAGGTTGGCCCACGCTTGCCTGATCCAAGGCCGTGTAGGTAAAGCAATAAAGGACTTGTGTGCAGAATGAGCCTAGAAAAACCTGGAGCCTTGCCAGGGAGAGATTGCAGGGAATTTTAAAAGGCCTTTGGAGGAAGCTGGTGGAAATCAGCTGCCACGTTGCTCAGGGCCCCCTGGCAAGCTGTGCTGGGCCAGCAGGGTGGGGAGTGATGTCGAGGCTGGAACGGGCACCCAGTGGTGACTCATGGCCTCATCCCAGCTGCCAAAGGAGGTGGAGAAGCCCAGGGGCCAGGCATGCAGTAGGAACATTGGGTGTCACTTCCTCTCTTAGTGGCGTGCCACACAGGCATCTCTTCATCAGCCTGCTGCAAAAGGGCTTTGGCTTTTTTATCTCTCATAGCCTCAGCCCTCCACACACTGCAGAGAGAGTTTGTCTCCTGCAACATTGCCTCCCTGGGTTTTCACATGTATCAACCTCCCTGCAGTTATCAGTGGAGGAGAGTGAAACCAAATCCTACCTCTCTTTCCCCATGGCTCTGTCAATGAAAGGGTGTACCCTGGTGACCCACAGTGATGTTCTGGAGTCAGGGGACATCCCCAGGGGAATATGGGCTGGTGTTCCAGGACTTTTTGCCTTCTCTAGAACCTGTTCCCAGCAACATACTTGGTTTACCTGTTCGACCGAAACGGCTGTAAAACTGGAGATATGAATCAGGCTCAAAGTTTCCTGCCAGATGAGCCCTCCACCTCTCAGGGTAGGGTGCGTTCCATCCCAGCACTGCAGGAATCCCTGCCTTCATGGCTCACATTCACAACTCAGCTGAAGTCACTTTAGTGCCCTGACTGAGCCCCAGTGCCCCCTGATGACTTGTTCCTCTCTGGGGGTGTGCTGGGAGTCAGAGCCTTGATGGGAAAGGTGGGAGGTGACAGCACTACTGAGGAAAGAGGGTTCTGATGTCACTTTAACAAGTAACAGTGGTAGAGCCAAGCTGGGCTGCTGTCCTCCAAACCCCACATGTTCCCAGTGTTGTTCCAAACCCCACATAGTTCCAGTGTTGCTTCTCTCCTACAAGCTGTCCCCCCAGCACCTTGCAAAGGAGGGCAGTATTGTGACCCTCATGAGGCCATGGCAGAACTTAGGCACCAAGGAGCAAAATGACTTTCCAGTCTACATAACAGGATGCAGGTCTTTAATCCAGTGCTTTCGCCACCACAGTTCACTGTTTTGTGTCTGTGATGCACTTGGTGCTTCCCAGAGACAAACAGGGGTCTCGGATCTGGGCAACACTCAAGAGGTCCATTCTGGAGCTGCTTTCAGGTGGTGTAATGAGGGCTGAGGGCTTCAGGATGCAGCCTGGCTGGCTGAGGATGCTTGTCAGGAAGAGTTTCTGCAAGGGAGATGCACAGCCTCAGGTAGGTATCCAAAGGAGGGAACTCCAGGTGTGGGGGTTTGCAGTACAAAACCATAGCAGATGCGATGTCCTGTTGGTTACGTCCTGCTCCAAGCAGGAGGTCAGGCTGGAGATGTTTGTGCCTGTCCCTGCCAGCAGTACTCAGGTGGTGCCCAGCTGCCACCCCGTACCCAGTGCTGGAAAAACACCTGGGGAACATAAGTGCCTGCTCAGCACCAGGAAAATAATCCCTGCTCTCCCCTTGCCGTTGGGCACACAAACTTCCCTCTCCTGCCACTTCAACCCTTGGGGTCACCCATTGTGCCAGCCAATTTGACTTCACTTAACAGCCCTCTGCCCTGACTTGCAGCTGGGTGATTGTGAGGTGGGCTGTGGGTTTACAATGTCAGCAGGGACAGGCTCCAAAGAGAGTGCCACTGGTCTGGGCAGGCCTCGGGGAGAGGAGCACCGTGCCTCAGCGCTGGATGTGGGAATGCATCCCTGCCTTGTTCTTTCACTCCTAAGCTTCTCCCACTGCAGCTTCCCTGCTGAAATGTTTTATTTTCTTTGTGCCTGCTTTGGGAAAAAAAAAAAAAAAAATCAAGGAGGAACTGATAAACTTCATTTACTCACCCAGATAGCGTCAGCCCCAGGCAGCCAACCAGTGTGTGTTGTGCCGGGGCTGGTGCATGCCAGGGCTGCCCAGAGCCACTCAGTGACGTCTCAGCCTTGCTGTTGCCCCCCTGGCCTTGTTGGCAGCCTTCGCCAATGCCAAGCATGTGAGACAGAGCTGATAGCAGAAGGCAAATGTCCCCTTGGCATCACCTTGGTGGGGTGGCAGAGGCTGCGGCTACCCAGAAATGCTCTCCATGGCTGGAGGCTGCCCCAGGGTGCCTGCTCACAGCAGGTACCTGCCTGCACCTAAATTTTGGCATGTCTCTGTCAGTGTTTGGGGCTGAGCCCTTCCCCTGAGCTCTGCTACTTGGAGCAGTCACAGGGATCTGGCACCTCACACAATACCAGCACCGTGGGGTGCTGCAGATGGCTCACCCCCTTTTCCAGCACCTGGGCTGGGCATGGCTGCTGGGCAGCTGTGTACAGATAGAGGATTTTTAAACCCCAGGTTGAGGGTGGCAAGGGATGCAGTGCTGAGTGGAGGGACAGCAAAGCTCCTTCCCTGCTGCCTGCTGCCAGACAGGTCCTGGGTTCTGTGGGGTTCACCTGAGAACTGAGGTCTGATGATATAGTGCCCATTACACTCACTGAAAATTTGGGGTGATGGAAAATTCCTTCCCATGCCTGGCTTGGCCAGTGGATGCTGCCTGTTGGCACAAGGTGGCAGCCCAGCCCATCTTATTTTCAGCAGGGCCATGACCAGCACTTTTGAGGGGGCGGAGCTGGGCCCTGCCGTGACCTGACAGGGTGGCCCCTGTCTCCATAGACTTGGGATGCACATCCTCCTCAGGATGCTGCCTTCTCTCTGCTGTGGGTCAGGGGTATGGGAGACACGAGCCCTGCTGCAAGAGACAGACGCACCGGGCATGGGGAGCCGTGGGATGACATCACCTTGGGTCAATCGGCCAAACTGGCCATGGTGGCACAAATGAGAGTGGCACACCTTGCAGCTTGTGTCCCCTGCAAGCGTGCACCCAGCAGGTCAGTGCAGACCCCAGGCAAGCATCTGTCCTGTACCAGATCTGACACATCCCCAGAGAAGAGCTGTGAGGGTGGCTGTGCAGCAGCCCAGGTGTTGCACCCCTGTCACTCACTCTCTGAAGCAAGAAGGGCTCCTGGGCACTGAGCTCTCTCTGCTCAGATGCATGGCACTGAAGCCACACCAGGGCATGGTGTAGCCCTGCCCATGTGCAACCATGGGTTGCATCTCAGCTGTCCTGGCTTTGCTACACCTTCCCTCTGTTAGGAGAGGATGTGGGGACATATTGGTGAGCTCAAGACTTGCAGCTCCTGGGCTACAGAGGGCTTGGAGTGAAGCTACACGAGGAATATGGTTGCTACCTGGACCTCCTCTCTGAGCAAGGAGAGGCAACATAGGCATGGGGGAAATGAGCCAGCACACTGGGGGAGAATCATAGTCATAGAATCATTTAGGTTGGAAAAGACATTTAAGATCATTGAGTCCAACTGTTAAACCAGCACTGCCACTGCCAAGCCCAGAAATGATGGGCTCTTCTCTGCCCTCATGGGGAGCAGGGACACCCTGGGATGTGTGATAACCAGCCCAGGGTGGGGGGTTTAGGATGCATTAAACATAGTCACAGACTTCTCACCCCAACGTTGCTGTGCACCTCCAGCAAAGGGATGGAGAGAGGTGCTTTTACAAATTCATGATGCTGTTGGGACTCTAGATTTTTGGCATCAGGTACCTCTTCTTGAGGTTCACCATATTTCTGTGTCTTATTGTTTCCCCCTGCCTGTTGCAGGCTGGAGGCTGCTTTGTGCCTGAGATTCCCTATGAATGTGTTCAATGAGACAGGCATGTGGAGGCATGCCAGGGTCCCATTTCTTCTCTCCCTCCATTCATTCATGCGTGCTCTACAGGAGCATTTTTCTAAGAACAGCTGTGAAAATGGGATAAATCAGTGGATCATCCTAATGGTGCCTAGATCAGGCTTGGTGTTTACCCATATCCCAAGAGCAGCCAAAGCTGATGTATGTGCCTGAGTTGATGGACTGGGTCCATCTTGATGTGCATCCTTTCCCGTCTTCTGTTTGCTCATCCATAATGGGGATGCATGAGAATGCTGATGACCTGATAGGCCCTGTTAGAAGTCTGCATCAGCTAGCATTTGCGTTGGCTTTATAGTTGAACTTCATGCCAGAACAGTTTACCCCCTTGTCCCCATAATATGAGCCTCGGCTGCCAAGGCTGGGGGAGAGGCGCGCCCAGCCGTTCCTGTCATCATAGGACCCTGCTTTCAAGGCACTGCATCTTTGTTTTAGAAACTTTTTTTTGTGGGGTAGTGTCTGCTCCCAGCTCCTGTAGGAAACTGTCACAAAGATACCTCACTGAACAGTTGGTCTTCCCCTCTGTGCATCTCAAGAACGTCTGCATCTGTAGATATGAGAAAACAAGGTCAGCAGGAGCCCATGGTGCAGAGGGGTTGATCTGAAGGAGGGGCTGTGTGAGCTGCCAGACTTATGAGGCAGGGCTGGGCAGTGCAAGCAAGCTGCTGTGATGCCAGTGTGCCTGTCAGCATCCAGAAAAACTCCTTCTGATCATCTATTGCATACAACAGCTCTTTGTGCTCAGATGTGCAAAGACACCCAGGACAACAGCACGGGCATCTCTGCTCTCTGGGGATATGAGGCAGCAGAAATGACAAACTATCCTGCCCCGAATCACAGCTGGTCATGGCCCACCACTTCTGCTTGCACTGGTCCATCTCTGGGACCATCCCTGAGGTTTCAGCGTGCTGCTTGCAGGTAGGATGGGAACTGCCAGCTCTGGCTGTAACACTGGTTTGCTGGCCAGAAAAATGTCCACTTTCTCTGAGTTTTTTTCTGTCTTAGCTTCTCCCATTCAGAGGGACATTTGGGAGCAAACAGCTCTTGGTGGGCCCCTTCAGCTCTCAGTGCCTGGCTCTGCCCCTCAGCCCTGTCCTTCATTTCAGTGAACACACTCAATCCCTCAGCAGGCTCTTGGGAAGCCTGAGAATTAAATGACACAAAAATCCCTACCAGCTGCCCACGTGGGGCTCCCCGGATGAATCTCACTGGCTCAGCGCAGGCTGATGTGCAAGAAAACAAGGTCATGGCCACAGGAGAGGTAGGAGCCTTGGCTCCCAGCTCGTAGCACCATGGCTGCCCCTGTCCCTGAGAAGCGTCTGCTGGGGTGCGGATCCCTGGTGCTGTGGTGGAGAGGCACGAGGGTTGAGCAAAGCCCTCTTACCTGTGGGCTTTGCACTACACTGGTGGAGGATGCTGCAGAAACACCGTCAGTGACAGCAATGGATGGGAACTATTTCTGGGATCTCTTCAGCAAGTTCCAGTCCACAGGACCTGCTTCTGTGTCTTTCATGCTGAGATCCACACACACACACAAAAAAAAAAAGCCCCACTAGCAAAGCTGGTTTGATTTAAGTTTAGAGGGGAAAACAATACACCCCAAATGTGACCTGATGCTGATAAATGACACCTGCTTATGCACCTTATGTCACCATACACATTCTGTGGAGGCAAAAGGGCACAAGCAGGTTAGCTTTCATCAGCAAAGCTTTCTGTTGTGAAAGCCCAAGGGCCAGGTCAGGAAGAGATCACAGCTATCTTGTTTTAGGTGCAGGTGACTGCAATGTGGTGGAAAGTACTTGGCTACTTTTGGGGTGCCCCCGCCCAGGCTTTGCTGTCTGAATGTGCTCCACAGGGATGGGCTACTTCCAGAAGCTGGCTTCTCGCCCTGAGAGGCCTGGGTCTGGAGTTTATCTCACAGGCTGCAGCTGGGGCACGCACACAGGGGAGCACAGCGGGTTGTGTAGCTTTCATAGAAGTGCTACTCTGCAGTCACACATCCACTTCACTGCCAAATGGGTGAGGGAAGGAAAGAGGATAATGTTCATGAATTAAAGTTGCAGCCCTTCCCTCCTCCATTACTAATCCCCATTCAGATTTAATCAGGCGAAGAGTGTATTTCAGTCCTTGCAGTCTGAGTTACTGCAGCAACAACCTGCTCCAGAGGGGCTGTACTTCAGTGGCTGTTGTGCAAGCTCACAATGAAAAGACAAGCCTGTCTTTGAGAGATTGCGATCTGAAACACAGCAGCAGGTAGAGACAATGCCAAGGGGCACTGGTGGAAAAAGACAATGCTGCACGGATATGAGCATGCTAGCTGAACTAACCAGTCAGCTCACATTTTGAGAGTGTGGAGGGATGCTGAAAACCTCAGAAAAAGAGACAGTGGAGAACTGGGAGAGCTGGATGACGAATGCAGGAAGTTCAGATGGTTTCTCTTTAGGACTGTGTCAGCCAGATGGGTCCAACCTTTGTCTGGGAAAATGTCCTTTGCCACACAGTAAAGAATAGCTCTGATAGGAGCTTTGATGAGACTCCTTCCTGCAAGGGAGTGGGGAAAGATCAGAGGTGTTCCGCTGGAAGTCTCTGAAAGACCTTGGTGCAGAGAGGGACCTGGTTTGAAGGTGACATACTGGTTATGGCCTGAAAAACTGTTGGCATAATGATTTTGTATCCCAAGACTGAAGGACTTGATAAGTTTGAAAAACTTTGCAGTAGCCAGTTTGAACTTGAAAGCATGGGATGCATCTGTGAAGAGAAAATTGTGGCAGATTGAGGTTCATTTTGGACAAAGCAAGCTAGGTCTGGGACAGAGAGGCAGATCTGTGAGTCCCCAGCATGAAGCTGTATAAACGAGTGCCTGCATTCAGACATAAAGCATCAGATTAATTTCATCTGATGTTTTCTCTCCTCTGAGCTAAGGTCACCACGCTCCCTTTACAGTCAGTGGAGAAAACCAGGTAATTTTGGGGCATCTAACCTACTTTGAGTATGTATTTGAGGGTGAAAGGAACTGTTCCCAGTAAATATTTCCATGGATAATAAAGAGGGACGCAGTGGGAAGAGCTCAGAGGCATACACCTACACTGTGGACACTTGCGTATACCCAGCTAAATCCTGACCTAGAAGGACTGTCACAAAAAGCCCAGGGGGATGTCTGCCTCAAAGGACATTCTGAGGGAATGACCAGCAGGGACATAGGACACCATTTCTGAAGCAAAAGGGGGTCTCCAGGAGAAAAATGTGGCCAGTAACCCAGTGGTGACAAATCAGGGAGGATATAGCATCTGTTTACCCTCCAACACTGTACTGGAACAGCAACAGGACCAAGAAGGGGTCCTTGGGAGCTTTGCAGGGGAGCAGAGCAGTTGTACAGGTTTGCACAAACTCAGTGTCAGCAGAAAGCAACTCTTTCTGCTTTTGTTTCATGGTCAAGCCACCAGGCACATCCCACCTCCAGCCAAGAAGCTAAAGCTTTCTGTGTGGCCATACAAACACACAAAAATGTGGAAAGGGTGAGGCTGAGAGCATTCAGCTCCAGTGGCCTCAGAAGAAAGATCATGGATGAGTTCTGAGAAGCCCCTGCATGCAAAGGGAAAGTTTCTTTGTCTCAGTTTGCTTCTGTGAGAGAGATGCTGTCTCCCAACTGTGCTCCCTACTTGTCTCTTGGCTGGAGGCTCTGGCATGTATCTCAAACCTCTTTTCCCTGCTGTTCAGAAGGGTTCATGGTTTGGCTGATGGTCCAACACAAACCTAAAGCACTGGAAAAGCTCTGCTTTTCCTTCCAGAAAGCTGAGATGTGGTAAAAGTGCCAGCTCCTCCATGCCCACATGCAGATGTAATTAGTGCTAAAACTTAGTACCTAAGGGGCATTCATACTGCCTTCACAGCATCCTGCAGTTAGAGATTTTGGTCTGTAGAAACACACTCTGTCAGTGCTAAATTGGTGAAGCCACAGGGAGAAACTTTCCCTAAATAACAACAAAATGGGGCAGTTTTCTGGTAAATCCTCAGATTACAAGCAACAATAAAGAAACACATCTCATTTGGCCAACAAGGCTCCTCAATACCTTCAGGCTCTGTACTAAAACCTTCAGGTCCTGCAAGGAAAGATGCACTTTACTGCTGCTGGATGCTGTCTTAGCAGAACTTTTCACACAACAGCAGGACTTGTGCTGCTTGGTAGTTTCGTAGGAGACCTCTAGAGAAACTTGGCTGCCTTATGGGAAGGTGGATTCAGATAAAGGTGCTTTACTTCTACACCTTTGTTGTCTCTTTACAGGGTACTGGTGCCAGAATATCTAGCTTTTTGCAGTCAAGCTTGCTATGGACACTGCAGGCTGTAATCATCCTGAGGAACTGGGCTTTTTCCTGTGGATATGTCAGCCAAGTCATACCTTTAAGGAGCTTCTGAATGCAGAAAACATTGGTGTCACCAGGTGGGAAGGTCATAGTTGGCTAGAGAGAGAGAAGTAGACCAGAGGGGAATTGATGGGTGGGGAAAGAGGCGAATGATGGAGAAAAGATCCCATGATACAAGCAAAAATCTCTTAACCCAGCATCTTTGTGAACCATCAGCATTTTTGTATGTACACAAATGTCCCATGGGAGATAAATGGCTATCAATTAAGGATCAAAAGACAGGGAAAAATTATGGTAGCTGCCTAAAATTTCACGCATTTTGGATACTGAATTTTTCTGGATTTGTGCAGTTGCCAGTACGCAACATTTTTCCAAGCAGAATTTTCTATGTTAGTTCATGTAGCTCTGAACATGAAAGCAAACAGCATCTGTAAACAAACAACTTGTAACGAGTGCCATTAAGGATTTCAATCTGCAAACCACAAAATGATCTCTAGCACATGTAAATGACTCTGCCAATCTGCTTCTTTCCTACCCACTAAGCATAACAATGACACTGGCTTCCTTTTCCCAGTTGGGGTCTTACTACTTACACCTCAGCTCTATGAGCAGGCTAGCATCAGCATCTCCCCAAATAGCAGGATTACTTCTGACTACCACAGGCAATATCCATGTCACATGGGCAACACCCATCCTACAAGCAGACTGTGTATCATGAGGCCATTCTATAAGCTCTGCCAGCATTTAGTCTCCCACTGGCAAGGGAAACAGCCTTGCTAATGACTAGAAACCCTGAAAGCATCAAATAATTTAGAGCCAGGCTCCCAAGGGAACAGGAATGGCATATGCAAGCAGTTACCTAATCATGGTCTAATTACCCAACTGGAATTTGTCCAGGTTGCTGGGACTAAGAGCAGTACTCTAAGGAAGGAGTTGTAGGGTCCCTGGTGAGTGCACACACTTGTGATCTTGGCTTTATGCACTCAGTGGAGAGAGTAAAGGGACAGAAAGCATGTCTGGTATGGCCCAGAATCTCTCTGGGTTAAGCAACTGACATTGCAGGTAGGTTGCTTCTTCATGGCTTTTTATTTCTAGTAATTAGACAGCCACCTCTGCCTCTGTAAGGTCTTAGGCACCCCATCTATTAATTGTCAGGGACAGGTATAGGTCCAAATGCATGGACCCGACTTAACTTTCTGTTGGGCATTCCTGTCATGATCCTATCAGATCATATGGATATGAATGTCATTACAGGCTGTGTTGTTTCAGTGCTTAGATGTGAGGAACTACACAAACGTGGACAGGGAATAGCATCTCAGCAGACCAGGGAAGTTCATTTCCAATAGGTGGTGGGAGGCTAGACCAAATCTGCTCTCCAGCCTCTTCTACACCACCCTGCTTTCCACTGCCACACCTGACCTGATCTCAGTTACATTACTCTGTTTTTGCCTTTTTCTTAAGGATTGTTTTGCTTTTATGTCCCTCTCCTCAGAGAGAAACATCAGTTACTTTCTTAAGACAAGACCTGGCAAAATAGTTCCAGCTGCACTGCCTGTAGCCACACTTTGGTTGTAAGCTCAGGGAGATGCTTCAGCTAAGCCCTTTTCAGACAGGTGGGAAGAGATAAGAAGACAAGCAGAGAGGAAAATGACATTCCTGAAGTAATGCAGGCACTATTCAGGGTAGAGACGGCCACTGGAGGTGCTGGTGGGCCCTGCTCCTTCCCTTTGGGTGGGTTTGGACAAGTGTCCCAGGTGAGGTGAGGGATGGCTGTTGTATCATGGTGTATTGCAAAGGGTACCAGGCATTATGATGAGGCTCAGGACTGCCTGCCCCAGTGTCCCAGAGAAGAAATCCCCATGGGGCTGGCAGTTATAATCTAATAACCAGAGACTTCTCACTTCTCAGCCTTCACAGCTTGCTGACAAGGGGAACCTCAGCTGTGGCAGGATCCTTGCAGAAGCCTTATCACAGCCTTAATGTTTAAATAACCATACCTGTGCCAGGCTATTTCTCTCCAACCTTTGTTGGTTTTCCTAAGCCACCTTATATAACCATCTGAGTTGGATATCTGTTAGCCTAGAGCAAAGACTTATTGCCCTTTTTTCATTGTTTTATGATAGAAAAGAAAGCTTGAGGCGGTTTTTTTTTTTTTTTTTTTTTCATTTGTTTTTATCCTCAACTCTTGGGAGGGATAGGGTCAAAGAGCTTGTGAATTGTGTCTGCTGTGCTTGCAACATAAAATGATAATGCCCAGACCAAGGAACAGAAGAGATCTGGGACTGCTAGCTACTGTTTTGTATCTTGCTTTTGTATTTGTTTTTATCAATTTACTTCACTCAAAGATGCAGCGATGTTGACAAATAGTCCTTAAATGATACTTACTTTGTTCAAACAAGCATTACGTAAGACATTCCTGGGGAAGATTTCAAGGGGATCCTCTAATTTTGCTATTCTTTCAAAACCTACCCTCTCAGACCTGTCACCAGGGATACAAGGTGAAGTTCAGCAACAGACACATCTTGGCAGTAAAGAGTTATGGTCCATAAAACCAGCAACTTTCAGGCTATAACGGCACCTCTTCTGACACTTATTGTTACCTGCAGCTTGCTTTGTTATCAAGGAAATGGTGTCCCACATGTTCCTGGCAGGCTGTATTCCGGCCACAAGAGGAGAGTCCTTAATATTTATTTTTCTTGTTTAAAGAAAGGGATTTGAGGGACAATTGGGAAAAATTGTAATCCAGGTAGTGAGGTGCTTCCTAATTACTAGTTATCGCTTCTGTTAAACTGCAGCAATCAGCACCAGAGTGCTGGACATTGCATAAGAATTTCATGAAATGGATAAGCTTCTTTTATCTTTGCATTTTAAATTATTTGGAAAAGGATTTTTCCAAGTCCTTTGGAAAAAGGGACTGAAATTGGAAGTCAAAGTGTGAACTAGAGAGTCTCCTGGGCAAACTAGGGAGGACAGAGTTGCAAAATGCTTTGTTTCTGCACACCGCTCTGAGGAGGAGACAGTGGAGAATCATAGAACCATCCAGGTTGGAGAAGACCTTCAAGATCGCATCCAACCATTAACCCTACTCTACATGTCCGCTGCTAAACCATGTCCCTAAACACCACATCTACATGACTTTTGAACATGGCCAGGGATGGTGATTCAACCACTTCCCTGGGCAGCCTTTTCCAGGGCTTGACAACACTGTCACTAAAAAAATTCTTCCTAATGTCCAACCTAACCCTCCCCTGGTGCAACTTGAGGCCATTTCCTCTTGTCCTAGGACTTGTTACTTGGAAGAAGAGAAAGTGTTCTCAGTGTGGCTTTTGTTCTGCTGTTGGAGCTCTGAAAGCTTGATGTGTGTGCCTGGGGGAGTGTGAGTCTGCCTGCCTGTGCCTGCCCGCTTTCCCCCTGGTCCTGATGTAGCAGGAAGGCACAGTAAACACTTCTTGGATGTCCATGGAACAACTTAGGTGGAAAGTTGAACAGCCTGTTTGCATAGGAAATGTTGGCCACTTCTAGAAAGTTGCTGGCTCTGCTAAACCATGGGGGGTTGGCTGTTACCTGCAATGTACTATATTCCTCTAGAAAATAATTCTACAGGAGCACTGCAGAATCCTCTTGACAAAATAAATATGCTGCTCATAAATACAGTTAAATACCCTCCTGCATTCTTCATGGGTCTTACCGAGGCATTTTTTGTTTTCATGTAGAAGCCTCCCCCTTCTCTCCCTGCTGCTCTCAGAGTACAGTTACACTGTTAACATGAAATCACACCAGAGAGGAGAAACTGTCCAGCTGCTCCACAGCAAAGCACGAGGAATCCACTATCCCCAAAGCATAACACAATTTCTCTCATGCCTGTGATGATCTTTGCTAGAAAGTGACTTGACTTTGTGGCTTTTCACTGTGATCTTGGGATGGTGAAGCAGGTCAGGCAGACAGAAGAGTTCTTTGAAATCTCAAGTGCTTCTTCCTCAGAGCCTCCTCACTTGGGCTATATTCACCAACAACTTATCTTTAAGAAATAGCTCCTCTTTTATCTATGGCAAATGTTCCTCTGCACTGAATACAAACTACAAAAGGAAGAGAAAAGCTATTCCCCTAGGCTCCTCTATTGAAGAATCACCTTCTGCACTCCACAAATATCTGGTAATGTGAAGAGAACAGAAAATGGAAACACAAATGTTAGGCAGGAAACAAGCCTGGCTGGGGTGAAGGGTTTTGCACCTTGCCAGGTTAAAAGTGTCTCCTCTTGGAAAGGCAAAATATCTGCTTTCTTTAAAACAAAGTAAATATTGCCCCCCTTTGTAATAGGGAAACCATGACTCAATTTAAACATGAATCTGCCTAAAGTGGAGTATGGAATGTCAGAACAGGCATTACCTGTTCCTATTAAATCAGAAGATGGTCATATCACAGAACTTCATGGATTTGTGTAGCTAATCTGAGGCATTTACATGAGGAAATATTGGTCTGATCCTGCTGTGACCTGCTGTACACGATACATGCTATCCATACTTGAGAAGTGTTACCTCCAACAGAAAGAGCTACAAACCAGAAATCATACAACCAGAGACAGTGATCTATGGACTACTTGGAAAAGATGCCTCTTTCAAGCCCGGAAAAGCAAAATTAGAGAGGGGACAGATTACTGTCTTTGCTGCTCCCTGCTTGGACAGACACAGCCCCCAGGCTGGACGTGTGTAGCCCTGGGTGTAGCCAGTGCAATCCCACTGTGTTGCTCAAGGACAAAGCACATGAACAAGAAATACCTTGTTTGGGACACTTGGGATAATTGCATGAGAAATGGGTTCAGTTCTATCAAATCCAGTATGAGTGGTTGGCCTTTCTGTAAAGCAGCTGTAATTGAAAGGTCAGTTCCCATGGAAGCTACCCTCTTATGCAAAGAGTTTTTTCCATGAGAAGAAAGGATGCTTCTCACGTTTCCAGTCTTTTGAATGTGATTTGTGATCTATGAACTGACAGATCTCTTTGTGCAATCTGTTTTAAACGGTTCTTCAGTGACAATATCCAAGCATCTCATAATTGCTACTGTATTTATAATCAGTACACCCCTTATCTTTAATACATCCTTCCTTAAAGAATTACCACAACTTCCATTTTGTGGATGGAGAATTAGGGCATAAAGAGCAAGCCCTATGCAAAGTGTCCATGTTGTGCAGGGGGGAAAGATAAATAGCTGCAGAGGGCTCCTGAGAATGCCAAAAGGAAAGACTCAGTACAGGAACTTCAGTGACATGGTGCCAGGACAAACAGGATGGTTAGAGAGTCTCTGATTTAAGAGGTAATTAAAATTTAACCATGGATTAATGCTTCAAATTGCCAGACCACTGTCACTTCCAGATGTCACCAAACTCTAGGAAAAGCTAAGACTGGGACACTGGCAAGAAGATGCCCCAAGCTGCAGCACAAAATTTGGCTGGTTGTTCAGTGGGAGCTGCTGCTCCTCGCTGCCCTGTTCATCTCGCTGGCCTGCAGGTGCCAAAGTCCTATCCCCAAACCTTTATACTGGTATCAACCTGTTTGAGCATTTTGGATAGTTAAAACCAACATTCTGGTTTCCCTATAATTGAGAGGATTGCCTCCCTGCAAGTTTCAGTGCATGTGTAAAGTGTTTTTCAGCTAGTGCACTGATTACCAGCTGTGATCTTCTCCAGAGAAAGCTTCAGTTCAAGATGCTCTTGAAACGGCTCCCGCACATGTATAAGGCACTGTGCTGTGTTGTGAAAAAGGCCGTGTGATCCCCTAGCTGCTCTGCAAGTGCTGCATTTCATCAGTAAACAAATATAGCAGAAATACCAGTGAAAGCCAGTTCAGAAGCCTGTTACCCTTACAGTCAGATATGGGTTTTGCTCCCCAGTACCAGAATATCAATCAACTGCTTAGTCTACATTCGGTACTGAATTCCTGCCAAATGTCATAGATTAAATTATAAGCTTTTCTTCCTTATCTTTAGAGCTTAGCCCCAAAAAACAGGTCTGGTTGTTGAATTTTTTTTTTTTTTTTGGTCAGTTGCATAACAGAGAAATGGTTTAACAGATCCTAACATTCTGATTTAGAATAAACCCTGTGTGGGTTTGTGACACGCCAAGTTTCAGCTTAAGTCATTCTCCGGTGGCAGAAATACATAACTCAAAAAAAGGCAGAAGAAGAAGAAAAGAAGAAAACACATTTTACTTAGATTGCAAATACAGCTACAGCATTGCTCTCTGAACCAGGAAACTACAGCAAATAGACAGGTATAAAACAGCTGGCAGGCTGGAGCTAGTGGAGGATCACCCATTTATTACCTCCCTATCCACCAGCAGGTGAGTTGACAGCAGTGGCTGGGGTCTGAGTAGCCAGAGAAAATTAACTCTTGCTCTGCAGAGAGTGAAAACTGGATAATCACTTTGGAGGTGACAGTAATGTCTCCTTGGAGTCTGCAGAGTACTTCACTCCTCCTTCAGAGAGGCATATAGTTCCAGTGTGAATGAAGAGTAATATAGTGTGCTCCTGCAATGTATTTTTCCTCTTTAATTCAGTAAAATTATCCATTTTAAAAAAATACATAGTACTGACGGAGCATGCCATCAACTGCAGAATTCAGATCCAGTCTGCTAAAACAGGATTTGGGGCTTTTTCACTAAGTATTTGTGAACCTGGTATTCCCTTTTCTGGGTTTACAGAAACAGACCTGGAAAGATCATGTTTAAGCAGCTAGGGACAGAACAGAAAGGACTTTTTTCTCTTTCTATTGCACTCTTTTTATCAATAAACTATCTTTGTATTTATGACAACAATGTCCAGAAGAACTACTAGGAAAAAAAAAAGAGAAAAAGACAACCCCAGAGCTGGAGGACACCTTGCGGGATGCAGGACAAGAGCCTTTGGAGGAGCCCAGATGTTACTGGGGATGCTGTTCAGAGGCTTGTGGAAGGCTCATGGAGGCAAGGGCCAAAGAGGGGGAATGGGATGGTTCCAACTGCATCCAGGGGGAAGCAGCCTCCGTCAGACCTGTCAAAGGGTCTCAGAAGGCCCAGTCTGCCTTAGGAATAGGATCCCTTTTGTGCTGAGATGGCCAACATCCCCTGTGCTAAAATAGCTATAGTGGCCAGGGCTCCAGTTCAAGGGGTGCCAAGCTAAAAGGAAATGCTTGGAAAAGTATTACTTCTTGGGAAAAACTTGATCAAATATCTAATTTTTTAAATAAATAGCTTGTCACCATTGGCACCTCTTTTCACACTTCAAAAACAATTTTAATAGCCCATTAAAAAAAAAAACCAAACAAAAAACCAAAACAGAACAAACTCAGGACTATGGATGCCTGGAAGAGTCATCTCAGTGCCTCCTTCCTCCACCATGCTGCTCCACATGGGCAACACAAAACAGGTTCCTCAGGAATGTTTTGAGAAGTCTGCTGAGTATCTGCAAAGACAGAGCCTCCACACATCCTTCTTGGTGCTGTGCAGCTCACTGTTTCTGAGGGCCCTGAGGCTGCTTCTGCAGAGCTGCTTTGGCACACACCTGGCCCTGGGAGGGAAAGGACGGACAACAGCAGAGGTTAGGGTGTGGAGGCACCAGCAGGAGGACCAGCACAGAATGAGAAAGTCTATAACATCCAACAGCCTGGCTGGTGGTTAAGGGTCTTGGACCAGGCTGCACTGGTGCTGGGAAGGCTCCCAATGTCTAGTGGTGTCTCCCTTCAGCAAGCCCAGTAGACAGAGGTTGCACCTGTAGCACCAGGCTGATGAAGAGGAGAAAAGGACTGGCACAAGTGGCTGAGGGCTCCCTGTGGCCTGCTGGGCAGCAACATTGTCTGGCCCTGGAGCTTCCTCCTCCCTTGCTGAGTGTTCCCTTCCTTCAAGCCCCCTTCTCTCTGCTGCGGGTCTGTGGTTGGTGGGTCCTTGGTGCAGGTCATTGTGTTGTTGCAGCAATCTGCACTTCTCCACTGGCAGGAGGCCTGGACAATGTCATACTCCCCGTAGCCGTTGTCCCCAGTCACTGCACACAGGACATGGTCCAATGGCTGCCCACAGACGCAGATAAAGCAGAAGCAGTGGAAGCACATGGGCACCAAAACTGCAGTGTGCATGGTGCCCAGGCAGATGAGTCACTGGGCATCTTCCACTGCTTCCAACTGCTCTGTTTGCTGCATTTGCCTGGGGAGACCCTCACTGCAGAGCTGCTGTGCTCCAGACCCTCTCAGGAACTCAATGATGAAGTCCTGCCATGAAAGACATGCAAACTGCCTTAGCTTTTGTCACACTAGGGACACAAGAGCAACACAAGGAGAAGAAAGTGATGGCAGAGGGGAGGTAAGGGCCTCCTGTAGGGTCTCCTTGAAGGCTAGAAAGCAGTGTCAGCAGCAGCTTCAGCATGGCAGGACAGTCAGCCTCAAGGGCTGCTCTCCACACCAACCTTGACTCTTCTCCTAGGTAGACTGTCCCCCAGCCCAAGGCCCCCTAGACCTCTATGTTCTCCCCCAGACAATCAACACCAGTTGAACTAGCACACAGTACCTGCAGGAGGTGCTTGGAGAAGGCACAGGAACCAGCTGGGATGCTTCAGCAGTGCTAAGGGCCTCGGCACCCTCCTTGTGCCCACAGCCCTGGGATAGGCACCATGCTGGACTGCAGCATCCCACCAGCCAAGGCTCTCCTCAAAGGCACCTGACCAAGTGGGAGCTTGCATGTTGTGTGTGTGAACTCCAGGAGCCCTGGGTGCCATGGGACAGAGCCTGTGCAGCTGCTGGGGAGCAGCAAGGTCAGCACAGTCACAGCTGCAACCTGGTGACATCACACAGATCTCTGGGGCTGCCCTCTGACACTCAGCCAGCAAGGCAGATGACCTAAAGGGAGAAAAGGCTGCTCTGTAGGATGTTTGCCACCTTCTTGTAGCCTTGTAGGAGCAGGCAGTTTAACCTCAGGCGGGGCAGGTGCTGTGATGAGAGGCCAGTGGTGCTGGCAACAAACAGCACAGCAAAATACAGGCAGGAGTACGCTGGTGACATCCTTAGTACAAAAAGCGTGCTCAGAAAGGCTTTCAGAAGACTTATCCCCTGCCACTTCAGACAGAAAACCATAAGGAAGATTCTGAGCAAACATAATTTATAAGAGAGTAATTCTACCTCATGAAAGTCTCACAGTAAAGTTGAGGTCCTTCTTCTAGTCCATCTGAAGTGGTGAGGAGAAAAAGGGATGGTCAGTTATCTAGGGACCCACTGTATTTATGAATCAGGTGTTACACAAATTATCTCTTTGGATTAAATAAAGAATGGTAGAACACTTGCATCTAATTAGACCTGAGAACTGCTGGGAATTCATAACAGCTGTAACAATCCCAGCCTTCACAGCTGCTGCTGGTAGTAAGATATCTCATCCTAGATGCAAGATGCTTACTTGATTTCCATACTTGCTAATAGCACATCACTATGATTTTAAAACATGTATGATATCACTCACCCCTGATAATTTCTGTAGTATGGTAGCAGTTAGAAGCTGTGGGAAAGATAGGGGCTCGCTGTACCAGGTGCTCTGGGACACAGTAGGTGACAAACGTGGCCTCAAAGGCTTTGATTTTTAAATTAGGACAGGCAGAGCAATTGGGCCTGGCAAAGGGAGGAGAGCAGTCACGATGGGATAGTGTGGTTGTGGCAGAGATTAGCTCATGCACAGTTTAAGAGTGTTCATTTGCAATGAGGCTGAAAAGGAAAACAGGAAAGGCATCAGAATAGCTCAGGGACCCCACAGCAGATCTTTTGCTGATGAAAAGCTCCAAGGCTCTGATGAATGCAGAGGAGCAATGGTGATCTGAAGAGGCTGGGGTTCTGCTGTCCTACCCCAAGACACATGGGAGGTAAGTAATAAAAGACTTTTTAGAGCAAAACACTACTATCCCCTCAAGTTACCTGAAAAGCCAGTGTTGTGCCCAGCTTACAGGTCTGGTGGGCTTTGATGATGCACAGCCAACGTGCAGAGGCTGGTGTGCTGGACCCCTTACAGTCTGCCACTGCTGCCCTTGGATAACACATAAAGAAGCAAACCAGAACTTTTTCATGAGTTCAGCATCATTTCAGCAGCACTAAAGTCAGTTCAGGGGCAGGAAGAGGGGATTCCTTCCCTGCCTGCCTCGATGCTGGCACTTGCAGCTCTCTGTACCGACAGTTCCCATTCACACTGTGAAGTGGAAGTGTTCCCAGTCCCTCGAGACTGCTGCCGGTAACACCTTTCGCACACAGTCTGCTTGTTTGTTGGCAGGAACATCACTGTTTGTCCTTTTAAGTGTTTCCTCTTGGTATCTCAGAGAAGCTTTATGTATATTTTTAACACATTTCCTTGACTGATACACTTCTGTGCAGCGAACATAAGGGCAGTAAAACACATTGTGCTGGACAGGGCAGAAATCAAATCTCTCCCGAGTCTGAATTTTGGGAGGGGCTTTGTTTGTGTCTTTGAAACATGCAGCTAGTAGTTTTGTCTGCTACCCTCTGTGTAGACTTTGAAGTTATCATAAACATTAATGCAATAGCAATCATGTTGTATGGCACTTTGCTGCTGAATTTCAGTATCAGAAATCATTTGTTTCTCCTTGGATCCTCTGTTTGGAACCAGAAGCACATTCTGCAGCATTAGGGTTGTTTATAGGTTGGGACGAAGCAGCACTAAAAGCATTAGAGTCCATCAGAGAAAACTGCTATAACCTGGCTCAAGGGAGACCAGAGTGGTTCTTCCTACAACAGGCAGCAGACCTGTGAATCGCCTTATCGGAAGACGGGGCTGCAAGGACTCTGCGGGTATCTCAGAAAGAATAGACAAGCAGAGAGGTGGATTGGGCATTCCTAATCGCACAAACACATCACACTCCTGAAACCCTCGGAGCTGGTCACACTTTGGAGCTGGAAAGGTAGTGAGGGAAAGCTTTGGGAACTGTAATCGCATCTGCCTGACCTGCTCCTGCTTAGCCTAAAGCATTTGCTTATGGCTTTTGGTAAGTGGGGGGTATGGGTGGCTCTTGCTGTGCATCAGTTTAGCTTCTTATGGTGATGAACCAGAGCCCGCCCCAGGACAGGTGGGAGTAGCTCTGCAAAGTCACAGGCAGGGCTCTACTTATCCAGCAACTTCTCTTAAATCTCGGAAGTGTAAAGCGGAACTGACACAAGCACACAGAGAGAGAAAAGGGACAAAGTACTGAAATAGCCCTCCCTTTCTGCAAGTGCGGACACCCGGAGAGGGCTCGGGCAGCGGGACGGAGCCAGGGCCTTGTCCCCGCCACCCCGCCCTGCAGCGTGCCCGCGCCCACAGCAGGTCCCCGGCCCTTTCCACCGCACACGATTCCCCGGGAACCCGGGTCCGGCCCGCTGCAGTGGCCCATATCGCAGTGCCCAGCTGCGGGCTCCCCTCCAGCTGTGATCATTTTTGGGGGGCGGGAGGGAGAGAACCTCGCTCCCCTCCGCAGGCCCGGGCGGTTGCCATGGCGACAGGGGCCGGGTCGGGGAGCGCGCCCCCTGTCGGCTGCGGCGGGGCGGCGGCCCCGTGTGTGTGGGGGGGGGGGGGTACCCCGCCCTGCCCCGCCCCGCCCCGCCCCTCCCCGCCGCCGGGCGGCTCCGCCCCCCGCTCTCGGCGCCGCCGCCTCGCCCGCCCGGTGCAGCGGGGCGGCATGAGGAGAGCCGGGGGCGGCTGCCGGGGCCGCAGCTGAGGCGCGGCGGCCGCCGCCATGTCGCTGTTGTGCGTGCGAGGTGAGCAGGGCGAGGGCGGCGGGGGGGGGGGCGGGCGGTCGGACTCCTGCGGGAGCAGTGCGGGGCGGTTGCCCGGCCGGTGCCGGGAGCGTCTGAGGCCCGGCCGGGCTGGGCGGCCGCGCTGTCCCGCCCCAGCTGGGTGGGGGGTGGGGTGCTTACGGCCTCACCTGTGGGGAAAGGTGTGGGGGCGAAGCCGCCGGGCCCCCGCAGGAGTGGCTGAGGCTGCCCGCCCCGACCTCCCAAAGTTGGGTGTCGAGTGGGAGCGCGGCTGGGAGGGGGGGCTTGGGGTTGTTCAGCTCTAAATTAGCGACTTTTGTCCTTCGGAAGTGCGGGCGGGCGTGCCGGTGACTTCCCGGCTGAGCCCGCGCTCCACCGAGGGCGGACGAACCGTGCCTGGGGCGGGAGCTCCGAGCCCGGGGCGTGGGGAGCTGGCCCGGGGACGGGGGCGGCTCTCGGAGCGATGTCGAGGAGCCGCCGTCCCGCCCGGTGCCGGAGCCGCGGGAGCCAAGGGGAGCCCTGTTTGCCTTTCCCAGTTGGTTTGGACAGGAGTTGAAACGCTGCCGCCGAGGGAAACTGATCGCGGGCAGCAGGTTGCTGTCGCGGGCTTCGGTGTTGCAGTTTTCGCTCTCCATGTGCTCGCCTGTAGCGTGCGTTGTTATTTCAGGTACATGACAAATTACCTTCTCATCCTGCTATCAAGCCTGATTCCCCTCGCTGAACAGGTTGCTGAAAGGCGTCACTTTCTCATGCAGGCTGGATCACAGCACTAGCTTTAGATCCAGTTTTCAATTTCTTGCTCTCTTGTGCCAAAAAAAAAAAAAAAAAAACCCAAACCAAACATAAAGAAAATCCCTGAAGAAAACCATCTGCCAGGACTCATGCTACTCAGACGTGTCTCCAGTCAGCGTTCTGCACAGAGCGCTGTGGTCACAGCCTGTCCCCGGGCGCCAGCTGTGCCCTGAGGCTTAGAAGTACAGTTTTAATGTTCTCAACTCCTTTGCCAGGTATGATGACAAAAATGGTACTGGTGTGCTGCTAGCAGTGTAGCTCTTCTTTCACTGACATCATTTGGTTTGTCAACGGCTCTTTCTCCAGATGTTCATCACCTTTTGAATCAAAATCCTTGTTTGATGATGGTGTTAATAAAAAGATGCCATTGGCATCCTGAGTGTGCATTATTTTGGTGAAAGCACTGTTTGTTTTTTTGGGGAGAGCATTTTAAAAATTACGTTTCAGCCCTCTTGTTAAAGATATATACTGACTAAGGAGCTAGGAGAAGTGTACAAATGCAAAGTATATTAAAAACGTTTCTGGTGTGGTTCTGCGTAAATTGTGAAGTATGCGTAGCATCTTTGGTAGGCTTGTCGCTTCTGAAGGCTTTGCCAAAGTGTGTTCATGGAAGCTGATCCTTACTAACTGAAGGATGATGCTACAGAGATTTCTTTCTTCTTTTTGGTGGTTCATCCTCTAAACATTCTCACGCTGTCCTTTGAAGAAATGTGGTTTTGATGCCACTTGGATCTGTGTGTGTAAAAGATGTATTTACACCCCATCTACTAAGTAGCGAAAGAACGTGAGCTGGATGATTGAGTTACTGAAACTGCCTTGCCTTTTCAGGATATTAATTCCTGGTCTGTAGGTCTTCAGGACAAATTCCTTGCAGCATCCCGGAATGATGCGCTCTTGCATTTGGCTTATTCTTTGGTTATGTGTAAAGATGTAATGAAACTTGAGGCGGCTGACAACTGTGTCTCTTAGACAGTTATTGTGAAAATTACAGCTTTCATTTCCATCTGCTGTGCTAAGACAGTGGAAAATACCAGAAGTAATTTAGATAGATGATGGTGAGTGACATTATTGTAAGAATGCAGGATGTAGTCAGTGTACGAAACTTGAAGAAACACAGTTTCTGAAATAGCTGTGACTGATAGAAAGAGATGATGAGGTCTTACAAGTATGAAGCACTAAATGTAAGAGGGAAGTATGCTTAGGTAGAGCAGTCTGATAAACAAAAATGATATCATAAGCTGAGATAAAACTGCTGGGGCAAGGAGAAGAAAATTCTATTAAATGTCACTTAAAAAACCCCACAAAAAACAAAAACCCACCAAAAAAACCCCAATCAAACAAAAAAGTGTCACTTTTCATGATTTTTCCTCTTCCACTGCAAAGAACTAATCTTGCTAAGAAATCAGTGCAGCTGTTAATAAGAAAGTTGGAAAGTTGCTTTATTTTCTTTTCTCCATTAAAAATGGTGCAGATGTAGGACTATGTAGTAATATGAGGTCAGATGCTGTAGACTTGAGATTAAAAAAGACAAGAGAATAAAAAAACCTGTGAAATAAATGTAGGCGATTGGGACACTGTTAATAGCCTCTGAGTTGCAGTTTAACAGATAAAGGGAAATGTGGAAAAACCCTAAGTGGCAGTGTAACAAGAAGCCGGGCAGCCAGAAAGATAGTGTTGTAATTCATTGATTTATTCCACACACTCCCCTTTCCTCCCCCCCCCTGAACTGCGCACATTAATAGTATTGTAATGAATGGCTAATCTAAAACAGTGCACACAGAACATGTCTGAGTGCTGCCTTTGTTCCTGAAAGAGCAGCCTAACGTGGTTTCTTGATCTCGTACTTAGTGGTACATTTCTCTTACATTTTCCTCTTAGAGAGCAAATCGTGCACTTTTTTTTTTGTTGTTGTTGCTGCTTGTTTGTTATTTTTTTTTCCAGAATCATTGAGCTGTGTCTGCCATAGTAATACCTGACAGAAAATCTAAGCTAGGAGGAATTGTGAGTCTGCGCTCACCTGCAGTCGTTGAGAGGACGTGTGAAGGGAGCCAGTGGTAACAGGCTGTATTAGGAGGAAAAAAATATGCAGAGTGTGTTAAGTGAAGTGAAGGAGAAATCAGATCCTGAATATTACATGATTGAGGCTTTTAGAGGAGACTGCTTCATGTTTTGATTCTACTGCTTAAGTGCAAAAGAGATTGCATATACTCCTGTTTAGAGCAGCTGTGTCTGGATTATGTCTGATAATCTTCTCTTGGCATAGTTTGCTTTATTAGTTTGCATTTAGTGTTGCATTTGTGAAAATAGCACATATGAAATAAAACTAATCCTAGTGAAAAAAAAAAAAGCAGTCTGGTTTTTCACATGAGTCTTGCATTGTTAACTTTCTTGGCCTTCTCTTGGAAGTCTTAACTGAGTCCTGAGGTAAAATCAAGTTTCACCTTCTGATCTTTCATCCCTTTCTATTCTATAGAAGTAACTGCCATCTCAGCAGAGCCGTGCAAGGGTCATAGCAAACAAAGGACCCTGCTGAGGTTGGATCACCCGATAACCAGTGCTCTGTCATCTGATCTGTTCCTTTGCTCTGATTGCATCATTAGCCTGAGACATCTTCGTACCTTTTCGCTTGCTCATTTTTAGTATGTCTTTGTCTACAGCTCTTGCTGTCTCCGGATAGCGATGGTTCTCTTCTAGTTCTCCTCTTCTCTTCTTTGTAACAGCTTAAGCTGTGTTTTCAGTGCCATTGTATTCCTAACTTGTTGACCTGTCTTATGCACCTGGTAATTAGAGTAAAAACTGTGTCTCTTAGGACAGGCAGGGCATGAGACAGTTCACTATGTCAATGTCTGAAATGTTTTGCTGTTGCGAGGGTGTTGGCAGTGGGGATCTTACCTTGTCCCTGTGCACGGTACCTGGCTTAGTCCCATGAGGGCATGGTGGGTTTGTCTAATGTGCCTTTGTCTTGGGGCCCGATCTACAGGATCTCTGAGATTTCTCTGCCTTAGGTATGTTGGAAATTGCATTAGGTGATCTCTCAGCTCTGAAGAGTTAGAAAATCCTGCTTAACTGGTGATGTTTTTGTTAGAATAAATAGCTGGAGTGTTGAAATACAACTTGGCGAACTTAACTGTGCATTCTTGTATTCCCAGCAAAACTTTACCTCTAGTGCCTGTCCACCAAACTGAAATCTGTGAATGTTCAAGAGAAAGAAGCAAACGGGGAAAATGGAGATGGATGTTCATGATAACAAATACAAAACCAAAGCCATCCCGTGGAGTATTTAGAAATATCCATAACTAGAAGCTTGGTGGGCAACATGTCAGTGCTTTGTGTTTAAATGTTTTTTTTTTTTTTCCCCTGCTAAAGCATTAGCCTCAACTTACCTTGGTGTTCTCTGTAAGGATGAATGCAGCCCCTCTAGCTCTTTCTGTCTCAAGGGTAAAGGTCTCTAGCTGGAGCTCCCTACAATGAGCACTGGTAAATCATAATCTTAGCAGCAGGGTAATTGTAGTGCTGTGTGGCGACTGTGTTCATAAGTGGTTGTGGAACTGAAGAAAAAGCTGCCTGTCTTTGTGTAGATCAAAACAGAAAAGAACAGAAATGGACATTGAAAGCAGTAGCAGAAGTACAGGTCATAAAGGTAAGGTATTAATAAAAATAATGCTCCATGAAGAATTGCTGTGTAACTGTTATGAGGTCCTTTTCTCTAGTTAAAGTTAGGAAGCTACCAGTGTATGTGGTATGGGAACAAAATAAAATGCATTGGAAGTTTGGATAACATTAAGATAAAAGAGTCTGTGTTACTAAAGGAGCTTCTTTTCATTGAGACTTAAGTTTGGGGTTTGTGAAGATGTAACTGTGGCTTCATTGGAGAGAGAACTTGAACTTTCAAGTTTCTTCCATTGTTAAATGTTTAAAACATACAAACCACACACTTGGCTTGTGGTGCAGGGGTGCTCATTCATTTTACTGTTCCAAACCCTTGCTCTTTTGGCTTTGGATACTGTTACTGCAAAAGTTTCAACAAACAGCCCATCTGGTCTTTTAGTATTTAGGGACTAAGAGCTACTGGGAACCCTCCAGTGGGTAATTTTCAGTGGGATGTGGGAAACGGTATAGAGGCGCTTCCTGACTTTGGATGGTCTCTGCTTTCTTCTTGCTAACTTGGTGTACTGTAAGTTGACTCCTTCAGTTTGGGATCTGCCAGGTCAAACTTAATAAAGTTGCGATTAACATACTGTTATAATAAGCAACAAAGAACTGGGTTTAATCCAAATGCGGAAAGACACTAATTTTGAACTGTAACAGTCTTGAGAGCTAGCTGTGGTTTGCACAATGGCATATAAAGTCCAAGCAAATTAACCTGCTTGCTTAAATCCAAGACCTTATTTCAAATATTTGATTTAGAGGTACATGAAATGCATACATCTGATGGCAAATGATCCTCTTATAAATTTCCTTTGAAATTTCCTCCTGCATATTTTTTTTTATGCCTTATAATCAGATTTTACTCAATGTTTTGAAAAAGACTTTAATCACTCTGTGAAAGCTGTTCTCCATGCTCTTCCAGGAGAGATTAATATGCCTAGTAACTCTTGCTCTCTTGCTTTTTCATTAAAATAATTCTTTGTGTGGTCTTGTAAACAGGTTGGGAGCTGCTCTGTGGGGTCTTCCCTTACTCTGCCTCTTTGTTATGTTAAAGCTTACCGATACCTGGCATCTTCTTGGTGTGAAAGCAGCTTGCTCTTCTTGTCTCTTGTTGATAGAACAACTTCTGAAGTCTGACCAGTCTTGCAAGGTTTCTCTTTAGCATTTCCATTCTTTATTCTTTGCAGTCTTTATTTTCTGACTGTGCTTCTAAAGTTTCTATAGAAATGAAGATTGTGCTTGTGTTGATCTCACCATTGCTAAATGGAGAACTAAAATCTACTTTATTCCTATTCCACAGATAAGCCAGCTCATGCTTGTCTGTTCATGCATTAGACATCTTTGTGAAGGACTTTGCTGAAATAATGGTTTACTTGTCTGTTGTGACCTGTAATATTTGGCAGATGCTTTTTGTGATACAGATTTCTATTGTATAGGTGTATCTTGGGTGTTTGGATCAGATCTCTCTGCACATAGCAGGATTTCAAACTAATTTTCTTTTCTTTTAGGCCCTCCTTGTAAGTGACTGGGCTGCTGTGCATGATGCTGCTTTTATTATCTGTTGCTTCACTGGCTTCTGCGTACTACTTGGTTTTGCATAAACGGCAAATGCCCAGTGTAGGAGCAAAAATGTTGAAACATAGCAGGCATTTGGTATGGGAAACCCCACTAACCATGACTAGTCTCTCAGGTGGGTAACCATTGCTCTATTTCACTGGCTTTTCACCATATTACATCATTTTACACTTTTATGACACAAGCCTGTGCTAGTGAGTCTCATGTCTCAAGAAATTCTGCATCTTCAACCTGTACAGTTTAGATCAGTCTTTCCAAACTGGTACTGAATAGCAAGCATCATTTTTTCAGAACTTTTAACTCCTTTCAGACACTTGTCTGATGTGCTGCTCCATCATCTGTAGGTACTTTTCTTCCTACAAGAGTGTCCTGAGATCACCTCAAGAGTCATACTCTGTGTCATACCTCAAGTGTCATGCTCTTCTTGGGGTATGTTTTCTAATCTCTCAGGATGCTTTGAAAGCAAATGTCACTTGGTTACATACTTCTTCACTAGCATCTGAGTAATAGTTATCTGGACCTTCTGATTTTAATATTTGCATCTTGGATATTTAATGTTGTCTTCACTTTTTGATGGGCTGGTGTCCTGGTTTGAGTGAGAACAGAACTAATTCTGTTCAATGATTTTACTTTCCAGCTCCGTTCTTCTAGCTGCACTGTCTGGAGCCAGCAGCCTGTTCTCACAGACAGTGTCTGCTGCTGGCAGTGATAACACCCCATGGGTAGAGTTACTACCAAGGATGGTGTGCAGACCAAGGCCACTGCTGGGTCTTGAGTACCACGTTGGGGGGGTGCAGAAAGGGAAAGGCTGCACCTGCAGGGAGGAGCGGACAGGAAAGGTGACCCTACACTGACGAAGGAGGGATTCCAGCCCATATATGTCGTATTCGGCATAGAGCTGAGGGATCCGAAGGGTCTGTGGCTCTTCTCCCCTCTTGGACCGCTTTGCCAGCATGGCTTGGCTTGGCTTGGGTCCTCTTTCTATTCTTTCCTTGGAGCACCCAAGGAGGACTCTGTCCATTCTGCCTTCGATCCGATCTGCGTGTTCCTGAACCTGGTACCAGAATCCAGCTCCTGAACACAGCTCTCGTCTGCCCCGGTGCCTGCTCCACAGCATCAGTGGTGATGGAATCACCATCAGGGGGGTTGGGTTTGATACTGGTTTTGTAGATATTTGTATATATTCCATTTTTGTTATTATTCATTTCATTTTCATTAAAGCTGTTCTAGTTTCCTTTTCTAATGGCTGAGTCTCTCTCCCTTATTCCCTTTCTCTTCCCCTCTGGGGAGGGAGGGGGGTTAACAGAGAGCATCTGTTATAGGTCTAAGGGGCCACTCTGACCCTAAGCCGTGACAACTGGAAAGAACCTGGTCTCACAGGTATTTGCCTCTCCCAGAGCATGGGGCAAATGTTCACTGGATACCTCTTGCTTCTTCACCATTAGCATTTAAGTCAATGGGATGAGAGGACAATATCCTTGTTGATGTTTTTTCTCTAATTAAGAATTTTTTTTTTGTATTTAACTCTTGCTTTTCCTTGCATCTTAGTTCATATACCTATGACCACCCGACCTGTGCTGATACTGTTTATTTCTTTTACATTTTACTGTGGCATACATCTCTTTGAGGTGGAATGGACTTCAGCTGTCCTTGCTTGAGGAGCTGTGGCTTTTTGTCCACCTAGAAAGCTCTTAATAAATGATTCCTGCTTCTGATGGTATAGCTTCCATTAAAATTTATTCTTCTCTGTCAATTTTCTAATAATTATCCTCAGCCCCACGAAATCAACCCCGTCTGAAATGTCTCTTGTATATTGCTAGGGATCCCTTGGACAATCCATGTCATAATTGATTTGATCACAGTTACTGCAGGTAGCTTTGCAATGATTGTTTTGTAAATCATAGTAAATAATTTGTAAATCATAGTAGGGAGGCAAAATAGTTATTCTCCTGTTTGTTTTTGAGTTGAAATGCTGTTTACAAGTCTTAAGAGAACTGGAGAAGTACTGGTAGGCATATGAACTCTTCAGCATTCCTCTGTTAACGGCCTTTGTGTGACTAATAGTGTCTTCTGCAATGAGTTCAGAGATTTCTGTTAAGTAAACTGTGAAATACATTATAAGCTCTTGTATTTCTGGTTCAGCAAGGAAGAAAGCTTCAGGTTTAATCCAGATTTAAAAAGAAAATGAGTTAAATCAAGAAACTTCTGGTTAATAGCTTAATGAAAAGACTGAAATGAGGTTTATTTGTTGTGCTGCAAAAAGATGATGTGCCTACCTCCTTCACTAGGCTTTCAAAATAGGTTCATTGATGTCCTTTAAGTTGTTTTCCCCGTTATTACCATTGAATAATTGAATAATTACACTTCTAACTGACAGCATGCTGAGTACCTACAGATGTCAATGACCTTTTCCTTCTTGTGCTGCGTGGAGTGCAAGAGACAAGCTGTGGCTGTGGGATCTTACGATAAGTCCTCAGCTGAGGAATTTTTTGGCGGATGCTGGTTGGACTTCATGAGCACTCATGGCATGGATTCATGTCCTGCTGTTGTGGAAAGCGGCAAGGAAATGGGGCATGGGGCTGGCAGGTATGCTGTCTCTCTGACAACTGAGTAAGGGCATTCTAAAAATGAAAGAAAATGCTACCAGCTCATGGTCGTGACTCAGTTTATGTTCCCTGTAGCACGCTGCTCTTGAGTGTCAGTATGCTCATCTTTTTGTCAGATGAGTTGGGGTGGGATCTGGAAGGAACTGTAAGGGAATTAGGTACCTGCATTCCACAAAGAAGTGTTCAGAGACCTTGAGTTATGGATGTCCTATGCAGACAGAAAATTAAATTGAGGTGTTCTCAGGTGTATATATGAACCTCATCTGCTTTGTTCACGGGGTTCACTGTTGCTGTCCAGGTTTAAATTTGTAAAGGTCGTAACATTGCTAGGCAGGGTGCGTGTGTTAGAAACTGGTTTAAGGGCATTAAAAACCTGATTTTGTTCCCTTTTTGCTTGCCTGTATTTGAGGAGTTGGGGCTTTAGGAACATTAAGAAGGTATGATCTTTCAACAGCTTTGTGCTGGCCTCAGACTCCTGATGCTTTATTTTGCAGGTGAACATCCTGTATGAATGGAAAGTGAATTGGACCCGAATGTCATGTCTGATGAGGGATAAGAGGAGGAGGTGTCTTGTTTGAGATAATCTCTAGATTAAAACTGTTGGCGAGTTTCAAAGGAGTTTGGCTTCCAGCCTTGATCATGTCCCTTTAAGAAATACTGGTTTTAACCTTATTACTTAAAGCTCCTGTGACTTAACTCTCTTAATTCTTTACAGCTAAATGCTCTGCTAAACAAACTCTAGCATTGCTGCCATGGAGAGATAATTATTGGGTGTAAAATAACTGCAGAATTACACTTTAGAGTATTGGCACACGCAATGCTTGCGTTCTCAACTCAGGCCAGTGTAGTAATACTCAGTTTAATAAACATCATTTAAAAAAAACCTTACGGGCCAGAGGACTTCTGGGGAATGGGGTGTGTGGTGCTGCTGCTGTGCACAGAGAGCAAACCCACAGTCAGGCACTCACTGGGAGCCTCGTGTGATGATGAAGGTGCACTGTGCTCCTAAATCCTCATGGGACTTGACCCTGGCCAGGTGTCTTGACTTGTCATAATTTTTGGAGTTTTCGTAGATTTATCTTAGCTTTTGTGCCACTGGATATCTGGCCAGTACGAGGCAGCCGTACAAACTTCAAGCATGAAGATCTCTTTGCTTTATGCTGCTCTCTACTGATTGTTGGCATCCTGAGTATCACAAGAAGGTTACTTTCTGTAAAGCATTTTTTCTTTTCAGCAAACCATTGAGACGGTTCAAAGAGTGCTGTGCAAATTGAGTTCTTTCAGAGTTTTGGGTTTGTTTTTGTTATTTTTAATTGATCAAAACTACGTTTTAAGGGTGTTTCAGAACAACTCCCTATAGTCAGGTAGTGATGGAAAGGCTAGGTGTTCAGAAAGTTTGGATCACATTTCACTTAAGCTATGTTGTAAACTGGAAATTTCTGCTTAAACATAGCAGTTTCCAAGGAATAAATACACAGATAAATGTGTAGATATGTAAATTTCTAGAGACCCTTTGGAGACATTTTCCTTTCCCGAGGGCTTGTATAAACCTCAGAACATGTTTTCAGGAAACGCCCAGGGACTTCAGGATTTCAGTACCTCTGATGCTTCACATTTAGTCGTAAGACCCATTTTCTGTTGCAAGAACCTCAATCCTTTGCAAATGAAGTCCCTGTGGAGCTTTATGGCTGCAATTATACACTGGAGATCTGCAAACTGTTATTCTGGAAATCTTTAATAACTGTATTTTCCTATAGGGCCCGGAGTACCAGACACTAATTGAGATTATGCCAAGGCACCTGTATCAGATTTGAGAGGCTGCTGAGGAGACTACTACACATATTTCAAAAAAATTTGTTCTTTGTCCTTTATTCGTCTTCCCGGTTTCATGAGTTATTCTTCATGCAACTTCTTCAAAGGCAAGCAGGTAGTGTTCCTCAGAAGGCTGTCTTGCCTCTGTGGTTGGCACACTCCCTACCTCATGTGGGTCCTCCTTGAGAGTACGAGAGACCATAAATTGCTAGAAAGCTGAGCTTGCCTTTGTTTTTTGACTGGGGGGTTCTAATGCTACCAAAATCACAAAGCCATTTCATACATTTAATAACTTTTTTTTGTTATAATTCTTGTTATTTTTCGGGTTCAAACATCCACCAACCTTGAACTCATGATCTGAACCTAAACTTGTTGTGTGTGACTTGAATTTGGCGTGCAACTTGTATGTGGATTGGTGGGGATGGAAAAATGGATGTGAAACAGTAATTTTATTTCAGCATTTCCTACGTGGTATGCATATGCAAAATTTTACCAGATTTTAACACACCAAATTAAGTATGTGGAGTCTGTGTATGATGCAGTTTAGGAGGAGACTTTTTGAGGTGATTAACTGCTTACAAACTCCATAGTTCTAAGACCAGAATGTACTGTTGTAATCATCTAATATGACCCTATGTAGGACATACTTTTTTTTTAGTATAACAACCTAGAGTCTTCTAGAAAAAGACCAGATTCTGAATTAAAATCGATGAAGGATTTTCTGAGTTGTTGGCAGCTTTATTCTGATTATCATAATAGGTGAAAAATTTATGCTTTTTAGCCTAAGCCAGCAGAAGTTGGTGTGTCTTTCCTTGGTTTGGAATGGAGAAGCCATTATGAAATTTCTACTTAATTGCCCTTCTGGTACTTAAAAATGGGGGAAAATGGAGGTTGGTAATGTCTGTTACTTGAGAAGAGGTATGTGGCTGTTTTGTTACAACTAATCTGACTGCAATGAGAGCATTTACATATTTTTCCATGGTTAAAAAGAGATCAAGACATGCCATGACCAGTGGATTGCAGGGTTAAATCAGTACTGTGTGACACGTTGGCTAGGTAGGAGAAGTGTGGTTTAACAGAGCCCTACCAGCAGACTTTTTACTTCTGTTGTAAATTGAGTTTGATGCTACCATTATATATATACATATATATGGCACTTTGGTCAAAGATACAGAAATGTGTTCAGGCTTTATTGGAGCAGAGCAGCACACGACAGGCGTCTGAATGTGTATGAGTTAACCCTGTGCATGCTTGCTGGGGGCCTGCATTGTGTTTTTCTTTTTTCCTCAGTCAGGTAGGAGCTGGTGTTGGAGTTGAACTAGAGATTACATGATCCTGAAATGACAGATGATACAGCTATAGAAATTAAAACAGTGAAAAGCACTTCAAATAGTAGTTTTGAGTTCGTTTCCATGAGGATGCATTAGTGTTATAGAGTGGAGAGAAGGGGTCTGCTGGGGTAGGACCTGGAACTAGCCCTCGTAAGGTTAGTGGGAGCCATGACAAGTGGGGGGTTATAAGGGGAACAGAGATTTTGGAGGGGATGCCTATCTCTGGAAAGAGAGGAATAAAGGTGACTGGGAAAATTCCACTCTGTGTTGGTGATGCAAAATTGTAAAGCAGCATTAGTGTGGATAAAAGAGAACCAGCTGGGCTGAAATTGCTTTGGGAAGAGCTGATAAGAGATTTTGCTGTGATAGAGCAAGAGATCTACTGCACGTAGTCCAGGATTTAAATGTGGGTAGAAATCTTGTAATATGGTTAGAGAGAGGTATTTCTGGGTATTGTCACTGTAAGAGACTAACTCTGCACATCAGAGGATGAATGCTGTTGGTAATGGCTGGGTACAGGAGACCTGTGCTATCTGGCAGTGTCATCATCAGACAATGACTGAAGCCATAAAATGGATGGAGTTCACTGTAGATGTGGCTTTAAGAAGCAAAGAAGATGCTTCGGGGAAGCTGGAAATAGATGTGAACTTGGTTTGAGTGATGACAACTTTAACCTAGGTTGAGTTAAACAGATAAACATGTAAACATGTAGTCCAGTGACTGTCAAGCTGCTCGAGAAACTGAAGAAGCTATTCGGTGAAGCGAGGAGTTTGGATACAGAGGGCATGCAATTCAGTGAAGCTACAGGGGTAAATATTAGCATCTCAGATAACAGAGAAGGTTCCACCTAGGAAATTACCTCAGAGCTTATGATTCACCTGATCATTGTGTCAGGATATGGTGAGCAAACACAGAGCCTCAGAGAGCTGTGGGCAAGAAATCAGTTTGTAAAGGAAGGGTGTATCTTGGGAATTTAGAAGTCCAGGGCTAGTGCAGGGGCTTCCAACTCGGCAAGCAAGGAGACATCTTGCAAAGGGTATTAAATCAGAAAGCAGAAGGTGTTTTGATCGCTTCAAAATGAGAAATAGGTAGTCTCACAAGGGAAGGAACCAGCTTGCTGTGCATAGGGTCAGGCAGCTGAGTAAGGAGGATCTGGGTGTGAACCCTGAGGTGCAGGAACTGTTTCTTATGAAGGTGACATTGAAAATGATGCACAGATGTATGGGGTGGGAGCAAAACTTTAAACACCTTGAATTCAAATCTGGTAGCCTGTAGTGCAGCGTGCTAAAACAAGTAACACTTAAAATCTGAACTCTGTTAGCAGAAGTTTTAACTACTGCTGTAAGCAAGTGGTGGCATCTCTGAATTGGAGAAGAAAGGTGGTTTCTTTGGGTTGTCAGGAAGATAAAGAGATGGGTGATAAATGTGGGTGAGTATGGGTCTTGACTTCAAAAGCTGGTAAGACTGTGATAATATGCAAGGTTTGAAATATTAAAGGGAATGATAAAAGCCTAAAAAATAGGTGGAAGCAGTGTGAAAGATTAGAGAGAATAAAATGTGGCTTGGGTTTGTGAGAGAAGGATTGTCTGGTCTAACCTCTTGTTTCTAGAGGAGAACATGCAACTGTTTGGACTTTTGCAGTATCTGACAAATTGCCATAGCAGACATTTCTTTTTGAAGAGAATTGGTGTTGGCGAAAGACACGTACAGGGTTTAAGGAACTGGCTGTAGCAGAAGCCAGTAATGTTGTAAAGACTGGTAAAAGAAACAGGTATCTTCTGCTTGGCATGTGGCAAAACAAGTAGGAATGTGTGTGTCAGAGTTGGTTTATAAGACAAATCCTAAAGGCGTAATCATTTTGGAAGTACATAAAATACAACACACGGAGGATTCCATGACCCCAAGGACGGTGATAAGGAAAATGAGTTGATACCGTGTAGAGGAGCTACGCACTTAAAGGCAAGTGACAAGATACTCTGAAAAATGCAAAGCTTGCTGAAAGGAGTGGTGTTGGGGAGTCCTTGTGACTCAGCACCATGGTGCTGATAAACTGATGGGATCTATGACTTTGGTCCATTAAAAACAGCAGGAAATTAAACACAGGGTTAAGGTGGAGGATAGTGTTGACATAAGATACAGAAGGTATAAGTGTGCCATTAATTAAAGTGTAGGCTGGAAGCCAGGAATGATTTTGAATGGCTTAAGTGGTACAGGCGATGGGAGAACCAACATTAGAGTTGGTGACCTCAAAAGGCTCTTCCAGTCTTATGATCTTTATAGCACTGCCTTTATTGTGATAGGACTTACTGCTCTGACAGCTGCTCACTACAGACAAATTGTCTATTAAGGTAAAATTTTGAGGCAACATCTTGCTTAGTTATGAAGTTTAATAATAATAAATAAACCTGAACAACTTGTGAGGGAACTTGCTCATACTCAGTTGTTACCTAAGGCTGTTTATTTTAGTTAATGATTTTGATTCTGATGGCATTTAGCCTGGTGGAATTTCATGTTAATTTTTATGAAGGCCCAAATGCAAGCAAACAGCATGAGTTTCAGGAGAAACGTCTTGAGCATAATCTTTGTTATTAGTTAAGACTTGGTTGTAGCTCAGTTCTTTGTGTACGCGCTCTGTTAAAAGAAAAATGTTAGCAGGTGAATGTAATGTGTTTGGGAGACAGAGCTCCTTCCTATGCTGTAAAGCTGCCATGGGGAGCAGCCATGCAGCTGCTTTTTCTGGGTGGAGTTAAAATCATGCACTTGCTCAGGTGTCAGTCTCTAGGCTGAACTTTTATAAAACACATAACTTAAAAACCCAACCAAACACCCTCAGACTGTCCTTCTCACTTTCTTCCAGGGGGAATATTTTGAGTATGCCATATCCCAAGACTTTAAGCAAATAAATAGAAGAAAGCAGAAATACTGGTGCTACTCTGACTCTCCTGTTTTAGCAGTTTGTGTGTGTCACCTGGAGACCAGTGTTAGAGCAGTTTGTGAATGCTAAGAGCAAAGTCAGGCTGCCGAAGAATTAGTCTGCAAACAGTTCTCGCTCCTGCCTGGGAATCTCACGGAGTTACACCAGAACTCAAATCCTAAACAGTTCTCTTTGTTAACACTCACAGTTTTTAGTCTTTTCTCTGGTTTGTGAATTCAAACAAGTATTTATTGAAGTAACATAACATTAATATTTTCATTAAAACTGTTTTTTCAAACTAGACCAATCCCGCTTCAGTATTTGGTGCAGGAAAACACAGGTGCTATTTTTCCTGGGAGCTTATCATTGACTGTAGTGTGGTAGGATGTTTTTTCTCTAAAAAAGAACAAGTTACTGAATCCACCAACAGCTGTTACTTTATTTTTTAATGTCCTTTTTTTTTTTTTCGTGAATATGCTAGACTTCTCAAGTGGAACAGTGGTATTTGTTAGTATCAGTTTTTCGGCTTGATGCTGTTCAGGGCAAGCCTTCTGCTCCGTCCTGCTTGACGAGTAGCTGTGTTCCAGTTGGTTGATTGCTAGCAATCCTGCAACTTAAATCGAAACCACTGGAAAATACACCAGGGCTGTGATGAGGTGGCGATCACTGCTGGTGTGGTTAGTCAGCAGCTCTTGTTCCAGGGTGCATCTTCTTTAAGCTAAATCTGGAGTATGGAAACCTGAGTCATTCAGGAGACTGTACAGATGACTTCAGTGCTTTCTTTGACTGAGGAGAAAAGCACACACCAGCCAAAAGAAAAGTGCAGAAGTTGTTTTATTTTACCTGTGATTCCTGCTTTTTCTTTGTTTGATACCAGTGTGTGTCTGCTAGCAGCTGTTACCTTGCTCTGACTGTGCTGTGTGATTTGACATTATATACTGGAAAGATTCTAGGCATTTAAGTGGCCTTTACCTGTGTGTAGAATGTCTGAGTGCAGCTGCATATACTTTATGTCTTGGAAGAAGTTATTCTCTAAAGAGGTGTATCTTATTTTCAAATTAATAAAAACCCAAACAAACCAATTTGTCCATTGTTTGGGTTTTGTGTGGGTTATTTTCATGCTTTGTCCATTTTTTGGGTTTTTTTTTTTTTCCCCTAAAGCTTTTCTTTGTTTGTCAGCAAAGTCAGTTTTCCAACTCAGAATGGCTCCTAGCAGAGTTAATACCTTATCAGTCTATCTCTTTTCCTGCCTTCTGGTGGAAGGATATGGTTTTCATTATGCATATTTCCTTAGTCTTTGACAGCCTGGGGCACGTACGAGTTGGAAGTCTGTTTTGTGTAAAATTAAGTACTGTGGGTTTTGTTCCCTTATTCAATTAAGGTATTTCCACTGACATAAAATCATGTATTTCTGAACCTTACACAACTGTCGAGAAGGATAGTTTATGCCACTGAAAATTGTAAGCCTCCTTTATTCTCTGCCCCATAGTATTTGTCTTCTATATCTAAAAATACTGTGAAATTTGATAGATTTTTTTTAAAATTTTTCCTAAACATGCACAGATTCAGGAGTAGGCAGTGGTGCTGTCTCTTCTGATCATAAAACAGTTCGAAGTTCAGGATAAATCTGTAACCTGCAGGGAACTCCTTAAAGTAAAGTGACTGAAGTGCAGTCTCAACAGAATAAGTCTTCTGAGAAAGAGTCATAAGCATGGTAGCCTACACCATTACTTTGCACCCAAACTGCTTTTTTACTAAATAAAATCAAGGCTGAAACAGAATATTGGAGAGGGGAGATGGCTTGGATTGCTGTTCAGCTCACCTCTTCGTTAGCGAACCAGGTCGCCTGACCGAGCTGTCTGTGTTGCCAGCGTCAGGAGGATTAACCTCTCTTAATCTCTGCGATTTGAGTAAGAGATTTTGTTCCTGTCCTCACTGCTCAGTTCAGAGCAGCTGCTGAGCAGAAACTTCTGTGAATCTTCATCAACATGTCTGTGTTGGTCAGACAGAAAAGGAAGAAATTGAGGCTAGAGGATTTCTCACATCTGTGCTTTTTAGCAACCGTTTTTCGTGTGTGGATTGTCACGTTCTATAGAACAAGGAAATTGGCTACATCCTCAGCTTCCTTTTTGTTTGAAAGGTGTTACGTTACACAAACAGTATCGAATCCATTTCTCCATCACCACGCTTTCCTTCTCCACCCTCTTGGAAAGCAAACTTTGGTCAAAGGTATCATCTCTTGGTTTCTAAGCACAACATAGCAACTTCAAGTGTGTGTTTTCCCACTTCCAAAGAAAAAAAGTAACTGATCCAGACCAGTCGGTTGAAGGTGATGCTTGCCTGCCTGTGCCAGATCAGATCAAAGCTAGGAGGGATTACTCAGCCAGCTAACATCAGTGTATCTACCCTTAAGAAACGGTGGTGGTAGTAATAAGGGGCTTAGCTCTGCTAATAGTTCCACATTTGAAGGAGGGTTTTCCTGTGTGTGTTGTAGTTGTGGGGAGGCTATTATAGGCTAGTTTTTTTTTTTTTTAATTAAAAAGCAGAATTTTAAAAAATTGCTGTGTCAAACAGGTAGCAAAGCATTTTGCCTCTGCATGAGTGATAGTCCCTTTATTCTCGATGGAGAGTGATCTGGGTTTGCCTGTGTTGTCTGCCTATTTTAAAACACCTGATACTACTGCCGAGTGACAGCAAAGATGTATAGCAAAGAGGAATTGTGAAGTGAGGTCTCTGAAGCCTGCGTTCCCCTTTGCCATTGAAGAAATACCACAGTGGAATTGTCTGGAATTGTCTGTTGGAATCCTTAAGTGTTGGTTATACTGGGGATGGAGGAAACCTGGTGGTAGAACAGACAGAATGAAATTTGCTTCTGGGTCCTAAGCCTACCAGCTGGGGGCATGTTAATATATGGAGTAGGTACTACTGTGTCATCATGTCATGCTCTTTGCTAGGAATTGTCTAGGTGTTTGTACGGACAAGATACCAAGCTAAGCAGGCTTGTTCTGCAGCCTTTCCTATTGTGTTATGACTTCCCTTGGTACAAACTGCTGCTGAAGGTGTGTGAAGAGACACTTGGTTTTCAGGGCAAATGATGTCTGGTTTGGGACCCAAGTGTGAGATGTCATTGATGTCAAAGTGGCTTTTAGGGAATTTGGGCATCCAGCTTGTGACTTTTTCACTTAACTGATGTTTTGGGAACAGTAGATTATGAATGTGGCTGGATTTGTCGTCGTGCTGGTGGTGGAAGAGGCAGTAACTGCAAGGGAAACATCTGTGAGATGGCAAAAAGGTCTCTGTGGGGTATCCTTTGTGCATACTCTGGTGTAACTTGGTTTTACTTCTTGGTGGAGAAATAGGGCAGGAGAACTTAGAATTCAGAGTCTTTCCCTGGTGAAGAAAACCATCTGAAGACAGCTTGAGTGCTCCACTACCCGTGTCTCAGAGCCTGGGCCTTTGGTTTTGAGTAGCAAAAGGGTGTTGAGGTGACAGCTAGGAGTGAAGTTAAATTTCAGGTAGATGTTAATGATGTCTGTGGGAAGGTTAAGAAGAAGCAAAGCACAATTATGTATAAGCATCTGAGTATGCTGGCTCTCACCTCGCTAGTATTAACTTGTCAGTTAAGTTGAAAAGGTGAGTAATGAGACAAAGGGCTCTCTGGAGAGCAGAACACAGACTTGGGTTATCTTTGAGACACCTTGTATTCCAGCACAGGCTGTGAGCCTCTTCAGCTAATACTTTCTGTGCAGCCTCTAAGGACGATAACAAGGTGTGTTGCTAGAGGAAAGATTATCTGGTCACTAGGAGGCTGTAATTCCAGCCAATCCCAAAGTGGACAGAAGATGTTTTATGATTCTCAACTTGTTCCAGAAGGTGACTTGAGCTCAGCAGGTTGATCTGCTTTGTGTTGTCAGTGCTGAGGCTGCCTGCCTGCCAGACAAACTGCAGGACCATGCAGGTGGCAGAAATGGGGATAGGTAGCCCCATAGCCTGGAAGAGCATCTACAGTGATGGGAATTCCTGGAAGAGAGTCCTGGTGTTGGGAATTCCAGCATGACCTTTTCTACTCCTTAAACTGCCTGCACAGTGTTTAGCCACACAAGCTGCCTGGTAGTAGAAGCTTCTCTGCTTCTTCCTCTTCCAAGTATATTTCATGTAAAACCTGGAAAATATTTTATGGGCTGTTGGCACTCTGCAAGCACTGGCACTTACAATTTGTTTCAGGAGGTTGTAAAGTACAAGGCTTACACATTCCTACTTTTTTTACTGCTTCCCAGCATCTGTTTCCAGCTTTCCAGCTTTTTTGGCTTTATGATTCATGAAAATGGCTTTTTTTTTTTTTTTTTTTGCCTTCCCCCCTCCAGAAGAAACAGTATTGTTGGGCTTATTTCATCTGCAGCTTATCTGAAATCAATTGAATGCTTCTTACTGCTTTTCAGGAAGCTTTTTTTCTGGGATCAGCTTTAAGTAACCTTCTTGCAGCTTCCTTACTTCAAACGAGGAGTTTCTCTAAGTGCTGATGTTTAATAATAATTTGAGCTGTGGTTTACAAAAGAACTTGTCAACGTTTTAAGCATTTTATTCATAAGATCTCCAGAGGCTCTTTGGATGAGATGATGTGCATGTTTTAAAACACTGGAAATCTTTTGCAGTACCTAATGGTCGCGGTATATTGGTTGCATTTTTCTAGCGTAGATCCTATTCTGTGCTAGTTTTTTAGGAAAATCATTGTGTCCACTTACAAGTCCAGAGATGAGAGGAGTTCTGGGTTTGGGACCTACTGTTTTGTGAGTCTCCTTACCTTCCTCTCTGTGAACATACACTGTCCTAGTTGCTCTACTTCAAAACTTGTGCTCAACAAATAGCAGCATGACCTTGATGCCTGTTGCTGTTTTCCAGAGAAGTGCTGGAGGTAGGGTCCTGGAATAGCAATCTGATGTCTAACTTAAGGAAGGAACTAGTTGTAGACTTCTTCAGTTTTCTTCTTTGTATTTTGTTCCCTGTCATGATGCTTTCTGCAAGTTGAATACATAATTTCAGTTCCATTTTCCTCCTGGTGTTCTCCTCAGAAGATGCTTTGTTTTCAGTTTGTGTTTCTTTGAGATACAGGCTTGATTTTTCTGCCCAGCAGTGTTCAGAACCGCAATCCCCATTTTTTTTTTTTGCACTCTTATTTTCTAATTCATGTAGCATTTTCTTCACCTGTGAATTGCTGTTGCTGAAGTAGTTCAAGGAGTATTTCAGATAGGCGAGTTCTTGAGTTAAGCTACAAACAAGAACGCATTTGGAACTCTTAAGTTCAGGAGGTTGAAAACCTGTGTGGTGTTAAGTCAGTGTGTCAAATCAAATCTGGTAACAGATTAACCTGTAAACGAGACCCAGATGCCTCTCGTAACTGTCTGAATCTATTTTGTCATTGAAAGTGTTGAGAAGACTACTTAAACGAACTGCCTACTATGCTAAACCGTCACATAGTGAATTGAATTGTCCCCACTTCTGTTGCATGAAATACAGTTTAGAGGAGCAGGATCTTTTAAGAGGAGATTTCTTCTGCTGATGAGGACTGGGTTTTATTTAAAAAAAATTACTAAACAGCCCTTGCCAAAGAGTCTGCAAAGTTGTTCTTCTGTTCAGGTATTCTGTGAGAATGTGGTTCTGATTGGAGTGTTTTTGCAACTGCCAGAAAGGGTTTCCTACCAAATTTTAAAAATTTTTTTCCTTGAAGTTATCTGGTGATTTGTTAAGGAAGAAGTGGAACACTGAAGCTCTGATGCAGCTGTGCTGCGTACACTTGACAAGCTTTATGCAAAAGCTGATCTGAAAAGTGACGGTATCCGGAGGAGCTGTGAAATTACCTAGTTCAGTAGGGTGATGGGACTGGATGATTGAGCAAAATAGATCTATCTTTCATTTGATAACTGGTTCAGCACGGTATGTTACTGTGAACTTGCTCGGTTTTATGTAGATTAGTCATTGTGTTGTCGGGATAGCTCTTCTGAGTTTGTGTGAATGAAACAGTGGGGAAATGCTTCAGATAATCCTGCCACTGTTCCTTGTCACTCTGATGCCTGTGGGCTATGACAGTAATACAGATTTAGACAAGACAATAATATATAGCTTTTACCTATACACGTTGTTTTTTTCTGGTTAGATTTCAGTCCTTTTTGCTCACCAGAGTTTGGCTTATATAGGCGGTGGGATGCTGAGCTTGGGGCTGTGAAAATTCCATCAAGAAACAAATGTTGGGCTGAAGCTCAGTAAGGAGAACCAGGCAGCAGCTGCAGTGTCCCATCGGGACTGGGAACACGTTACGGAGTGTCTGGGCTGTGGAGGGAAACAAGTACGTGCCACCTGCCTGCAGGCTGTGATACTCGTGTCCTGGATCTTCACCGACCAGGGAATTCATGGGTGAACGGGGGAGCATCTAGTGAGGTTTGCCAGTGTGGAGGGTTACTGGATTGTGTACTCTATATAGGGCTTTTGTGGATTTCCTATATAAAATGGGGCTGAAGTTAAATGGGGTTACTACTGAGTGTGTCTGTTCTTAGCACAGTCCAAGCAGTCATGTGTGTCCCAGCTGCTGTCAGTAACTGTCAGGGGGCAGGAAGGGTGGAGTGACTGACTGGTAGAAAGCTGTTTGTTGGAAATTGTATTGTAAATCAAATAAACTTAGTAGCTTTGTCTGTCTCTGGACAGGGTAATGAATTTGTAGATCATTTGAGCAGGAAGATGCTAATTCATGTGAAGTAGGAGGGATTCTAATTCATTCTCAAGACATCTGGCAATACAGAAGTCCCTTGGGTAGATCAATTGGCTACCACAGGCAATGGAATAGACAGAATAGAATCTCTTGTGCTCCGTCCCCCACCTCCCTTCCTGAGAAGAATCAAAAAGTGATAGTCGTTGCTTTTTAAGTGTGGTTGGTTGCTGAAGGAAGCATACCTTCCCGTTGTTAGATGTGATTCCCAAGGCCTTGAGAAAGGTGAGTCAAGCTGTCCTCTGGGCATTTAGAGCGGTCACGTTGAAGAAAGCTCTATGCTACATGAATGGGAACTTCAGTGTAAAAGAGTTTTGCCTGTTTTTTGTTTTTTTCATCTTGATGAACTACGAAGAATTAATAAAGTCTTTTTGTGTCCATTCCATTTATTCTGGTCTACTTATTAAGGCGGATTTAACTCTCAATTCAGTTGAGGTAAGTTCAGTGGTACTGATGACTTGCTCTTGAGACTCTCTGGACTCCTCCTCAGTTTCCTCAGTCAAAGAGATGATGGACTTTTGAAGAACTATTTTGAGTACTGAGTCAGAAAAAACCTGCTCTTAGATGCAGCCTTAGTGCAGGTTTCCATTAGTACCCAAAGAACTATGTTCCTGCTCTGTGCCAGGTGCTGAGAGAGGCAATATTTCACAAAGGCTCTTCTTCCTTCTGCCAGTAGAGCAGTTCTCCAGTCAGCCCAGCCCTCCATTCACGTCAGGTAATAACAAAATGTTACCTTCTGCTACAGTGAATGTGGTCTCGGCTCTTTTTATGTCTGTTGGTACAGGAAGGTGCCCACTGTGTTTCAGTCACACCATTCTCAAAGGGAATATGCTGGGGCATAAAGTACTCTCTTCCCTGCTTGAGCGGAACGGTGCTTATATGTAAAGCACTGGCTTGTTTTCCCTAACAGAAAAAAGGTATAAAGTCTAATCTCAGTGGCTCCTGAGGCTGAAGGAATCTCTCAGCTGTAATAACCACACCAGCTTCACAGGGCTCTGCTGTGAGATGGAGCCCAAAGGGACCCTGCTCTGGGCTCTCTGCAGTTACCGCAGAGGCTGTGGAGGTACTGCTGTGTGCTGGTGGGTCCCTGGGGCTCCTGTGCAATTATCCTTCCTCGGAGCTTGCTCAGGAAAACCTGTTCCTTCTGAATATAATTTAGCTGTGGTGGTTGTGACACGTTGAATCTTTGTCACAGGCTTCGAAAACCATCGAACTGCTGTTTTATCCATTTTTATTTTTTCTTTCTTAGCATTACAAAGGGATGAAGAGTTTCACGGTACAGTCCATACTGCTGTTCTGCAATGGCATGTGCAATTGCTTTTAATAGCACACCTCTGAAATCATGTGAAACAAGCAATGACCACGTTAAAGTCAGGGGTGAGGTCACTGCATGGCCTCTGCTTCCTCCAGCCTGGAGCACCTTTTGGGTTCAGGTAGTGTGAGTGACAAGGGTTCCTCACCCTCAGGTGGGAAGGTGAGGATGTGCAGGGACTGTGCATGTAAAATGTTTTGATGTCCAGGGGAGGGAAGGGTACCTGTATGTGAGGGTGGTATCCCTGGGGACAGAACAGGGCTTGTAGATGCTCCAGGACTTGTGCCCCTTTCCAGTCCTCTCACGGATTTTTATGAAGAACTTTCATGAAGGGAGTAGGCAGTGCTGAGTTCCTGGCTCTGCAATGAGGACACACGCTACAGATGTTGGTGCAGGGCTCAGCCAGCAAAATTATTACCAAAAGCACAGTGACAGAAAATGTAAGAGACCCGAGGAGCTGGAGCCCTGCCCAGCCAGCACCTCCCTCCTGGGAGGGATGCCCTCCCTCCTGCCTGTGCTGCAGGGTGCACAGGCACAGAGAGGGTTTGGTGTGCTGACTTGGTTTGGGGTAGTATAGGCAGTTTGCTGTGGTCTCTTATTTCTGTTGCTTAAGCACCCGTTGCACCTAGTGCTGCGTATCGCTGTGCGCTGAAGGCTGAGCACCTGGGAGAGGTGAGAAAAGCACACAGTGAAATAGAAATAGGTATGGATTCTACTGCTGGGGACAGTCACTGTAGAAGTTATAGTACTCTCGGACACATTAATGCTGCATTTGTGTCTCACGGGGAAGAGGAAGCTGTTCTTCAAAGTGATGATTATTAAAATGCATTTTTCATGCTCAGCTTTCCAGCGTTGCATTTAATTTTAAGAGCAGTAATTAAAAAGCATCCTTTCATTCTTCTGATTTCTCTCATAGCCCCCCCCATGGCACTTCACTGGCCTCTGTGTAAGGATGTAGATTCTTCTGTAGCCAGATTCTGAGCGAGTGACCAGCTCATAAGTCATGTGCTGGGTTTAGCCAGGATGTAATCTTTTGGCCATCTGCTCACACAGCCCCTGTGTCTGCATCCCTCTCTGATTTGCATGAAAATACTAAAGGTGAGCTCAAATCTGCTCTGTTGGAACACCCAGGTTCCCTCTGATTGTTCCCACTTCGGAGGTTTGAGCAGTGTGTTGTCTGAACCTTGCAGTAATTCAGCATGCTCCGAGTTCTCTAGCGAGTCAGGGAAAAAAATATCTGTAAGACTGATTGAAAATAAGTGGATAGCAAGAATTTCTCTGTAGAACTGAGTTTAAAAATATTCTGATATACATTCTGCTGTTGTTTTTCCACCCTCCCACAATGATTCTGGATCTTTTTTGTAATTTCTGGCTAGTATTTTCCTTTCCTAGTCTGTCTGTCTCTCCAGACTTTTGTAACTGACAGCTATAGAGCATCTGGAATCCTGTTGCAGCTTTTTGTCTTCCTGCTCCCCCCCTAAGTTGCAGGCAAGATTTCAACTTAATTTTCTTCTTGTTTCTTTGTTTAGAGTAACACCAAAACAGTGAGAGATTCCCAAAGGAAAAAAAAAAAAAACCAATCCAAACCCAAAATGTCTGGGTGGTTTGAATGTTTACATCCATTTTCATTGCTTTTGCATCTGTGTAATTCGCATCCAGTTATTTCAGCGCAACCTGTTGGCTTTCCGAGAGCTCCTTGATTTGAGGTGCAGTGGCTGTGTCTCCGATGCGCGCAAGGCCACCGGAGTGATGAAATGAGTCTTGTGTTCACAGCAAGAGCTGGCGCATCTCTGTGTGTCTGTATCAGGGAGCGCACAGCACTAGGTCTTGCAGTCCTCTGTTGTTTCCAGTTCCTCCCTGCTCTCCTTCCCATGCAGCGCTGCGGTGCTGTAAGGAGGATTACGGCTCAGCCTAGGCCAGTGTTTGCCTCTGAATGGCTGGACTCTCTGTGCTGCCTGGTTTGCTGAGAGAAGCTTTTGGAAACTGAATGGAATTTAACATTTCCAGATTAAAAATGCAGCTTCCCCTGAGCGCCTGTGGGATAAATGGGGGGTGAGTCAGGAAATCCCTGATTCAGACCTTCGACTGACTTTGTTTTCAAGTTTCCCTTTGTGGCAACACAGAAGCAGCTGTATCTGTAAAACTTGGTGTTGCTGGGTGCTGTAGAGAATGGCTTTGTTTTGTAATACAGATTTTATTTTACTAAATACTGTGTTGGGTGTTTCAGCCTGCTGTTCTCCTGCCCCTGCGGTGGCAATGAGTTTTCAGCCTTTGTTGCAATACTGAGTAATTAATTGTTAATCTGTCAGGCTTCTTCATGACCTTGTTATTCCTTTATGTCCTTCTTTGAGCACTGGGCATACAGGAACCCTAACCAGAGAGAAGGAGCGGGTGTGGGTACGAAAGTTTCCCTAGGAAAGCTGATGTTACAGTGCCTTTCCCATGCCATAGTCCCTTAGGCCGTGGCGTGGTGAACACTGTTCTGTGCAGCGCACCTGACCCATGAGTCCCCTGGGCTGATGGACAGGCTGGGTCTTGGCAGTGTCTGACAACTCTTTCCAACTCTGGAGACTCACCCAGCTGTCTGAGGAACTCTGTGGTCTCATGGCTGATCCTGAGGTGTTGTGGGAGTTGCACCTTTGCAATGGTTTTTACACACCCCTGAGAGGAGCTTTCTAGTGGGATAACAAAATGAAGACACATCTAAGTCACTTTTCACAGAAACTTTTTGAACATGCTCTGTAAACTTGCAGATAAAGCAAAAGAGTTGCTGGTGAGGTGAGACTCCCAGGTCTGTAATCCAGCTTTTATTTATAAACCCTGCTTCTGCAGCTAAAGGTATAATTTATTACATGCAGGTTGCCTGCAGACAAGGGGTTTATCCCTGGTAACTACTAAAGATCCAAGTCTCTATTTCTCTTTGTGGGTCTGTAGCAGGCTCGTGATCTTTGTTTAGCCTCACTGCTGCCCTAGGATATCCCTGCTGCTGCTGTCCCTGGGACAGTTCTTGCTGAAGCCCCACATGGACACCCTTTTCAGCATGCCAAGGCTGTGCAGGATTTGCTGCCTTTCAACAAATGAACCTCTTGATACTTAGAGATTGAGATTTACAAGGTAGAGACAGCATCTGGCTCTTAGTTTGTATATTGCTTGCTGCTGACATGATCTTTCATTTCTGTGTCTGGGAGCCGTTGTCCACGCTGGCTGCCTTTTTGACAGATAGTGTCCATGCTGAGATTGCCTCCGCTTCCCTGTTACAAGCGGAGCTTGTTCCGAATGGGGGGAGAGACCAGTGGATGCTTATTGTGCATCCCCTGCCCTCTTTCTCCTTTTTTCCTTCTCTCGAGCGCTTGTTTCTTTGTCTCCTGCCTCTTACAAAGGCAAGGAGAGAGGAGGAACAGACAGAGCAGCTCTAGGGTCTGCCTGCTCTAGGGTAGTGTTTCATGACATGCCTGCTTTCATGTGGTATCCAAAAGCACCTAGCAAGCAGGTAGTTTACCCTGCCTGTTTCTCAGTGGTTAAACAGATTGCTTGGTTTGGAGATTAAAAAGAAGACTGTATCTTCAGTCATCAGGAACACTGGCCCCCACTATTGTAGTCTTTTCTTGCACCATTCGATTTAGCATCAGGAATTCTTCAGGCCCTGAACCTGGGAGAAAACGAACCTCTTTATTTTGGACCTAAAGGCTCATGTGTCTCGGCAGTCTATGTAAAAGCTGCAGCCGTTCTGTCTTCTGTTTGAGACACCTCTGGCTCATACTACACCTGGTACAGCATTTCCTTCGTGCAAACATCCACCTGGACTGTAGGTGCTTGCAAAGGAGAATTTCTCAACACAAGGGTGTTCTCCAGCGTCACCCGCCACTGCCGCCCTGTGCATGCTGTTACTTTATTTTTGTTCTATAATGTTCCTTTCTAGAACATTTGTCTTGTAAGTATAGACTCTTGTGAGACTCTAATAAGAATTGGGCACTCGGTTTCCTGGAGGAAACTTCACTGTACCAGTTTTTAAATCATTTTTCTCTCTGGTGTATCTTGCTTTCTACCTTTTTAAATGTGTTTTCTTCTTCGTGCTAGTTTTCCACTGGGAAAACCAGCTGGAGCCTAGAGGTGTCTTCCCATAGTGCCTACACTTGGCAATACCAGTGAGGATATGAGCTTGCAAAAGAGAAATGTAAACAAAATCTCCCCTCGGTAGACGTGAGCCTTCTCCATCCGGTGAGATAAGCCCAGTGCTGTTTTTTGTTTTAAACGTTGTTGCAGATAAATACTGTCCTGGAATTAAATTAGCAGAGGAGAGCTGGGGAAAGCGACATTTGAGTTTAGATTGCTGCTGCTTCTTCAGCATAGAGGGGTTAATCTGATTTACAGATCTCATCCTATAGAGCTACTGCCCAGGCTTGATTATTTTCAGAGCTGTGGTTGCAAGTCAGGCCTGCACTGCTAGGAGAGGTTATTTCTTTGTGAAGAAATGTTTATACCCTCTGGAGAGTCTGTAACTTTGTAAGTGAGGCGATACAAAATGGTGTCCTGCTAAACAGCAGTAACTTCTGGTTGCAAAGGTCTGGGTTTGAAATGGCTTTGCGATGGCCATTTCACATCGCTTTCCAAACATTAGTCCTGTGGTTATTTTAAAAATACATTGCTTTTGAGAGGTGACATAGTGTACAGAAGAGGTTTTGCCTCCAGATCTGTTAAGTGGTTAAAATGAGTGTGGATTTCCAGCTGCCAGGCCTTTACGGGGGTTGTTGTCCAGTTAATGTGATACTCTGCGATACTCTGACTCAAATGAACTTGTAGCAGGACAAAGTCACTAACAGCCTCTTTTCCTTTTTTCTCTTTACAGTAAAAAAAGCTAAACTCCAAGGACCCCCAGGTAAGCCAAGCTCTACTGCTTGTTCACAGCAATGGTGACAACTTCCCTCTCCCTCCTGCTCATGCTGCTCCTTCCGGCTTTCATCTATCTCCTCTTAGGTCTTCCACCTTCTGTTTAGAAGTGACAAAAGCAGCCCTGTGAATCAAGGCAGCCTGAGTTAGTAGAAAGCCTGGTGTCACAGTGACAAGAACCTCTACCTGCTCACATGAGCTGAACAGGTGCTGGATGAGGATCTGTCCAATTCCCACCCCACCCTAGCCTTTCTTCTCATCCTTCCTCTGTCCCTGTTAAAAACGGGATCAGAAAATGTCCACTGATCTGAAGTGGTGTGTGCCTGTCTGGATTCAGTGCATCCTCAGTCCTCATAGGGATTGCTGGATGGTACTGCAGAAGTGGGAAATCAAGAGAGGGAGCCAGGAGACCTGCATGGTTAAACAGGGAACTGCTGGGCAAACTCAAGTGAAAGAAGAGAGTCTACAGATCATGGAAGGAAGGGCTACTTGGGAGGAATATAAGACTGTTGTCAGAGGCTGCAAGGAGGCAACTAGGAAGGCTAAGGCCTGCTTGGATTTAAACCTTGCAAGAGAGGTCAAGGACAACAGAAAGGGCTTCTTCAAATACATTTCAGTTAAAACTAAGACTAGAGGCAGTGTGGGTCCACTGATGGATGAGGTGGGTGCCCTGGTGACAGAGGATACAAAGAAGGCAGGGTTACTGAATGCCTTCTTTGTCTCTGTCTGTGCTGCTGGAGGCTGTCCTCAGGAGCCCTGAGGCCCCAGAGGAAGTCAGGATAAAGGAGGAGTTTGCTTTGGTTGATGACGACTGGGTTAGGGACCAATTAAGCAATATGGACATCCATAAATCTGTGGGTCCTGATGGGATGCACTCATGGGTGCTGAGGAAGCTGGTGGAGGTCATTGCTAGGCCACTCTCCATCATCTGCCACGGGGCCCAGGAGAGGTGCCTGAGGACTGGAGGAAAGCAAATGTCACTCCAGTCTTCAAAAAGGGTAAGAAGGAGGACCCGGGTAACTATAGACTGGTCAGCCCTACCTCCATCCCCAGGAAGGTGATGGAACAACTCATCCTCGGCACTGTCTCTAAGCGTATCAAGGATAAGAGGGTCACCAGGAGCAGTCAGCATGGTTTTGCCAAGGGGAAGTCATGTTTGACCAACCTGACAGCCTTTGATGAGGATGTAACCAGGCGGATAGATGATGGTAGAGCAGTGGATGTGGTTTATCTTGGTTTCAGTAAAGCATTTGACACTGTCCCCCACAGCATTCTTGCAGCTAAACTGAGGAAGCGTGTTCTGGATGAGCGGGTAGTGAGGTGGATTGGGAACTGGTTGAAGGATAGAAGGCAGAGAGTTGTGGTCAGTGGGACAGAGTCTAGCTGAAGGCCTGAATCTAGTGGAGTCCCTCAAGAGTGTATACTGGGGCCAGTACTATTCAGTGTATGCATCAACGACCTGGATGAGGGAACAGGGTGCACTGTCAGCAAGTTTGCTGATGCCATCACACTGCAGGGAGTGGCTGACACACCAGCAGGCTGTGCTGGAAGATCTGGATAGGATGGAGAGTTGACTGGGGAGAAATTCAATGAAATATAAGAAGGGCAAGTGTAGAATCTTGCATCTGGGAAAGAACAACCCCAGACACCAGTATAAGTTGGGGACTGACCAGTTGGAAAGCAGCGTAGGGGAAAGGGAGATGGGGGTTCTGGTGGCCAGCAGGATGACCATGAGCCAGCAATGTGCCCTCGTGGCCAAGAAGGCCAATGGCATCCTGGGGTGCATTAGAAGGGTTATGGTTAGTAGGCCGAGAGAGGTTCTCCTCCCCCTCTACTCTGCCCTGGTGAGACCTCATCTGGAAAATCGTGTCCAGTTCTGGGCCCCTCAGTTGAAAAAGGACAGGGAACTGCTCAAAAAAGTCCAGCGCAGAGCCACAAAGATGCTGAAGGGAGTGGAGCATCTCCCTTATACAGAAAGGCTGAGGGAGCTGGGTCTCTTTAGCCTGGAGGAGACTGAGGGGTGGCCTCATCAGTGTTTATAAATACGTAAAGGGTGAATGTCAGGAGGATGGAGCCAGGCTCTTCTCAGTGACGTCCAATGATAGGACAAGGGGCAATGGGTGCAAACTGGAACATAGGAGTTCTGTGTAAACATAAGCAGGAACTTCTTCACAGTGAGGGTGGCAGAGCACTGGAACAGTCTGCCCAGAGGGGTTCTGGAGTCTTCTTCTCTGGAGACATTCAAAACCAGCCTGGACATGTTCCTGTGTGACCTGCTCTAGGTGGTCCTGCTCTGGCAGGGGGGTTGGACTACATGATCTTTTGAGGTCCCTTCCAATCCTGAACATTCTCGGATTCTGATTCAGAAGTGGTTTGTTCTCTTATGTGGCAGTTCATAATGGCCGTGCTTGGGATTGAAATCCCATCTCCTAGGCTTTGGGTCTGAATAATAAAATAAAAACAAGCAGCTGCTGACACCTAGAATTTGCAGGCTAGGCAGCTATCCCACCAGACTGGAAGGGATATGGTGTGTAGTTTATACTTCCTCTAATCAAGAAGCCCGCTCATGGCTGTAAAGCATTTCTCCCATAGTCTAGGTTTGGCTCGGACAAAGCACGTGGCTCACCACAAGCCCAGTGTCCCAGGAGGATGCGAGTGATGTAGTTAAGACATAAGGTAGTCTGACTTTCAGTGACTCCCACTTCTTCCTGAGCTTCTGGATCATAGTTTCCCTTTCTTCTCATTCTGTTAGAACATTTGAAGCTAGATGCTGGGATGTGCGGTAGTAGCCCACAGCAATGATGCATGCATATTTTGATAGTATAGACCGTGATCTAACTTATGCAGGGAATAGGTACAGCAGAATGTTTGTGTTTTAAAGTGTGTACACTGCTTCTAGCTACTCATCATATGTCTTGTTCCAGCACTAATGAACCTAACATGTAGGTCTGAGGTATTAACTCACTTTAAAAAGGAGTTAGTTCCTTCTCCATTGTTGATACTCAAACTTTGTACATGTCTATGCTTTGTCTGCTTTTGATTTTATTAGCAAAGAAATAGCAGCAACTAGAAAAAAATTAAGTTGTTCCAGCCTTTGCCTTCTGATTTAAAATAAAGCAAGACATCTAAACAAAGACTGTCTTGTCAGAATGGAAGTGTAATGTGTCTCTTCTAGGTCAGCTGGTTTAAGCAATGCATTGCTTAATACCCTGCAATGTATCTGTAGATTGGTTTTAGGATATGTAGCACAATCACTGTGTTTTACTTCTGCCCCTGACTGGTTTGTAAAGTTTTTAGTGGATTTGTGGGTACAAAACCAGCTCAGAACTAGAGAGGTTGGATCAAAAAAAGGAAGAGATAATGTGATCAGTCCAAACGCTTCTTGCTTTGTAGGTTTTGCAAGTTTGTTTTTTGCTCTGCACAACAGACCCTGTTCCTTCAGACTGTCTCTTCTTCCTCCCTGCGTTTCAGTAACAGCACTGTACACACAGTGTCTGTGTTCTTCAGGATTTTACACTTTCTTTGTCGCTGACTTACTGCAAGTGCTTAGTTAACTATGTGTGTTTGTGCATCAGTTTCTTAAAGAAAGGGGTTGAAAATTTGATGGCAGGTGAAAAGCATACTGAACATCTCTCCTTAACCCAGTGATGTCTTCCCACATGGGCTTTTTGGTTTGAGTCCCCCTGGGATGCAGCATATGGACTGAAAACCTTGAAATGTTACACTTCGGTGACAAAAGGGTGTGCTGAGGGAGATAACTTCTTGCCCTCTTGTTCCCCAGATAAATTCAATACATACGTGACCTTGAAAGTACAAAATGTGAAGAGCACGACGGTAGCCGTGCGAGGTGACCAACCCTGCTGGGAACAGGACTTCATGTTGTAAGTATGGCGCTGTGCAGCAATGAAGCTCTTGTGGTTGAATCCTGACATTTATAGGAAGCAGCAGCTCCATACATTTTGTATGGTATAAATTTGAGTACTTGAGTAGGTAGAATGCACAAGCCTGGTGACAACTTAAATATTCTCTGCTGTGCACACTGACCTGTGCTGAAGGACATCCGTGGTGGGAGATTGTCCCTGCTGGTGCCACAAACTGGCTGAAGTAGCCTGTGTCCTTTAATAGTACTAGGTTGCCTGGATTCCTGTTTTTAGGCCTGTGTGTCAGGATGCTGGCTGCTCCCACAGGGGCAGGAAGCTAGAAGCAGAGTGTTGTGGGACAAGTGGTAGAACAGGGTCCTTACAAGCCCAGTCCCACAGTACCTGCTCAGAACAAGCGGGGCAGGTCTGAGGGCCAGGCCAGTGTCTGTTGAGAGGTTAGGTTATCAGGCATGCTCTTAGTAGTGATGCAGGACCGAGGTCAAGCTGGGAGTGCAAGTTAGGAAGCCAGGCTAAAGGTTGTCTGTTAATAACAGTCGGAGTCAGACATGGTTCAGCAATTGCCAGTCAGGTCCATAGGGGCAAGACAAGTCTGAGGTTGAGCTGGAAAATCAGTCTGTGGGTTAGGTCTGGATTGATGACGTCTAAGGCCAGGCATGGGCACTGCTTCAGCCAAGCTGGAGACAATCACACCTACGACATAGTTTAGGCAAGGACTGAAGGCCCATAGCTGAGCTTAAATTAAGCTCCTGGGCCATAAGAAGAGGGTGGGTGAAGGCCACTGGTGAGGCTTGTCAGGGCAATTAAGGGCTGTTGTAAGTGCATGCAAGGCCTTGACGCAGTGATCCTGGTTACCTTACTGTGGGAGCTGCTCTTCTAGATGTTTTCTTCCATTGGCCTTGTATGCATGAATGTGTTTTCCCAATCCTCTGCTGCAGCTTGAGGGGCTGCCAGTCCTTGCCATGAGCAGCAGAACCAGTTCCAGCTCTCCCAGGGTTTCTAGTGCACTTGGCACTTCAGTTAGCTCTGGTCCTTACAGTCCTGACTACATAGCCAGGGACTTCCCAGTATCTTTTAGAATGGTGATTTTCTTGCTCGTGAATGAATGAGTCATTGATATATTGCATCTGCTTCTGTTTCTACAGCTTTGTGAGAGAAAGCAAGCTAAATTTACTAAATCCTGGGCTCCCAAGTGCTTTTCTCTGAACTTGTCATGGGCACTGCTGTTGCAAGTGGAACAATGTTGTGTTCATTTTGTGGAGTCAAAGCTAGTGCTGCTGGGGTGGGCCTCTGAGCGTGTGTGAGGTGTCTACATAGTGTCTGTACTAAGAGATCCACACGGGATTTTGTGAGTGTGTTTCCCAATCCAGCAGCAGTTGGTTCTCCTCTGACAGAAGCGGGATGCTTTTGCCTCTGGTTGAGGCACTGGGGTCAGGACAATGTTGCTGTCATCGGTGGACTCCCATCTCCCTTGCTTGCTGTCATTCTGCTTTTTGAACAACACATGAAGCGTGTGCTTCTGCTGGGAGACTCTGGAGCCTATCTTTTGGCATCTGATGAAACACATGTGCTCCAGAATGCTGACATTTTCTCAGCTTTCCAGTTCCTGGTCAGACAAAGGCTATCAGTGATGTAAACCCTGTAGGACTGGGGTAAGATTAGACTAGACATTAGGAAAAAATTCTTCACAGAAAGGGTAGTGAAATATTGGAATGGGCTTCCCAGGGAAGTGGTTGAATCACCATCCCTGGACGTGTTTAAACATTGCTTAGATGTGGTGTTGGGGGACGTGGTCGAGGGGTGAACTTGTAGAGTAGGGCTAATGGTTGGACACGATGATCCCAAGGGGCTTTTCCAACCTGAGTGATTCTGTGATTCTGTGAAGATTGGGGCAGGAAATTGTACCTGTTTGACAAATCACGTGCCTATACCAAAACTGTGAACACATTCTTCCTGTGATTTCTTCTCATCCTGTCAATGGGAGCTATCTTTAAACATGGCCAGCTACAGAGGAGGCTGCTCACTGGTGGCTGAAGAATGACACTTGTGTTGAATGACGGTTGCTCCTCCTCCTTCCCCTAAAACAGCTCCTGGAACTGCTTTCCAATACCAGCTGGGAGCTTAGCTAGCATGCTGTAAGGTCACTGTGCTGCTCTGTAATTAGTTGCTAGGGGATATGAAAGCAGAATATTAGCTGAGCTACCTCGCCATTATTGTCCCTGCTTTAGCCAGGCAACAGCACAGTTGTTCTGATGTTTCTTTATAATGAAAATATTACAAGTGTCAGGGAACATATTTTCCCACAATCCTGTGTACGTTAAGTTGTCCCAGGAGAAATAATGCTGATACTCCAATACTGCTATTCACTGGTTTGCTCTTTTTCCTTCTGGAGTCAGAAAAGGCTTTTAAGCACAGTAGTTTTTCCCCAAGGGAAGGATGCTTTACTGTCTGTGTTTGTGTTTACCTTTTTTATGAGGTGTAGTAGAAGAACAGACTACAGCCAAGAAAATCTTTCTGGCTGTATTTGTGGTATTTGCTTGCAAACTCCTTGTGGGACAAAACACTTCAGAATCTGGGGCTCTGTGTTTTTTTGAGATTTGCTTATTTACCAGATCACTTTAATATATTCTTTGGGGTCACCTTCTCATTTTGAAGCATCTTTCAAAGGGTTGTATTTTTGCAGCAATCACACCTTGAGTGAAAGTGCAAACTGATGTTTAGAACATGATGATTAAATCGGTGTCTTAAGTTGTTAGAAACGCCTTTCCTTTAAATTCTATGTGCACGTGGAAAGGGAGGGACACCAAATCCTGATCTCAGCTCCTTTGTTCTTTGGAGCTATTCTGCATCTAACCAGAAGGTGGAGAAAGGGAAACACAAAGGCAATCAAAGCCACTGTAATGAAAATCTTCTTTTTTTTTTTTTTTAAAATTCTTACCTGGTGAGCTGTCCTGTGGAGTTCTGTACAGAAACCCCTTGGGTGTCTTGTGATCAATGTCTCGCTCTGTTGATGTGTGTTGAAGCACAGAATATGGTTTTGCTGTGTGCCTGAAAATAGAGTATTTCTTCCTTCCCTTTCATTTCTGTCCTCAAACGCTTCCAGGCAGCAGAAAGTCATTTACTTCTGTTGTTATTGCAAGCTTGTGCAATCAGATAAATATCATCTGATAAGAAACTGGGAGGAGTGGCTGAGACACTGAAAGGCTGTGCTGCCATCCAGAGAGATCTGGACAGGCTGGAGAGCTAGGCAAAGGTAAACCTAATGAAGTTCAGCAAGAATAAGTATGGATTCCTACACCTGGGGAGGAACAGTACCATGCACCAGTGCAGGTTAGGGGTAGACCTGCTGAAAAGCAGCTCCGTGGAGAGGGACCTTGGCATCCTGGTGGACAGTGAGTTATCCATGGGACAGCCATGTGCCCTTGTGGCCAGGAAGGCCAGTGGTCTCCTGGGGTGTATAAAGCAGAGTATGGCCAGCAGGTCGAGGGAGGTTCTCCTCTCCCTCTTCTCTGCACTAGTGAGACCACAGCTGGAGTACTGCATCCAGATCTGGGCTCCCCTGTTAAAGAGAAATGGGGAAATACTAGAAAGAGTCCTGTGAAGGCTATGAGGATGATGAAGGGACTGGAACATCTCTCTTCTGAGGAAAGGCTGAGAGCCCTGGGGCTGTTTAGCCTGGAGAAGACAAGAGTGAGAGGGGATCTTATCAATGTTTACAAATATCTGAAGGGTCGGTGTCAAGTAGAGGGGCTCAGTCTCTTTTCAGTGGTGCCTTGTGATAGGATTAGGGGCAATGGTCACAAATTGGAACACAGGAAGTTCCACCTCAACAGAAGGAAAAACTTCACTGTGAGGGTGACAGAGCCTGGAACAGGCTGCCCAGAAAGGTTGTGGAGTCTCCTTCCTTCTCCAGAGACTTTCAAGAACTGACTGGATATGTTGCTGTGTAGCCTACTTTGGGTGATCCTGCTCTGGCAGGGAGATTGGACTTGATGATCTCCAGAGCTCCCTTCCAAGCCCTACCATTCTATGATTCCATGATGATCTGAGAGGCAAGCAGTGGGAAGGCAAAGCAGTGATGGTGCAGGTGGCTGGTTGTTAGTTTGGCCCTATTAAGTAGCCATATCCAAATAAAGGGAGCTGGACACTCAATTTCAAAATTCAAGCCCATGTAATTGCTTGATTTGGAACTACGTAGACTGAATCATCCAAGTACTGGGCAGTTCTGACCTCAATTCCCGTGTCTTAAACAATAACAGAAGCACTTGGGTTTAAAATAGATAGGAATGTGCTTTGCTGTAGCTGTAGAGTTTGTCTTGACCTGTGTAGATACAATATTCTCTTTTAAAGTTGTAAAAAGTCTCTGGAGCAAAGCTCAGATCGATGCTGGGGTTTGCAGCAGTTCTGGCTTTTTTGGCTGTGATGTCAACCTGTAGAAATTAGTGACTAACATGCTTTTAAATTCCCTTGATAAATGTCATGTAGATCCGTTTGGACACGACAGCAGCACTGCGTGTCCAAGATACCTACTTTTGGGGATAAGCAGTTGCACTAAAGGGAATTCCCAAAGTCAAAGAAGTAGGAACAATAGCCTTTCTTCATGGTATGTGTGAGACAGGTCAAGATTCTTCTCTACTTGGTTGTTTTTACCAGCATTCAGACTGTGCATGTGTTACACTGTTCCTAAGTAGGCACATTATGAACCAGCATAGAATAAGGAGGCATAAATTCTATGAAGTGTCAGGAAGAAGTGGATTTGAGATGCATCCTTTCCTTATTGAGAGGGAATATGTTCATGAAAACCTTCAGATGATATTTCCAAGAACTTGTCACACTCTGGTCGTTTGGCTGCTGGTTGCCAGAGATGTGCATGCTTCAGTACCTTGCCGTGCCATGCAGAGGAAGAAGCTCGTGCTGGAGCAGAGCAGCGCAGCCGTGAGTAGTGGATAGTACTGTACTGGGTTCAGGACTGTTGCTTTTGGCACACGTCAGCTCCACTTGCAGATAACTATTGGCGTGTTTGAACCTGCCAGAGGACGCTTGTGTTGCCAAGGGAAAGGGGACGCCCACTTTGTTAGAAATGGGGTGCCTGATGACAAAGAACAGCTCGCCTCTAGGTTTTGGCCCAGAGATACACTTCCTTCTCCTGTGTACGTAGCTGCAGAGACAACGTCCCCGCTGGCAGTTCATGCGTGACAGAGTTCAGGGTTCTAGTTTGCAATCTTTTGTGTAGTCAAACAGTGAGAAATCAGTCACTGGAAACTAGTGTTCCCTGGGAGTATGAGCTGCCTTGACCATATGCTTCCAGAAGCTCTCTTTAGCTTGACAGAACTGTGTGGAAAGAGCTCACTGCTATAATCATGTTGGTATGCAGAACCTAAGGCAGAATTAGACTGTATTCTGCTTTTTTTCTCACCTGTGCTACCTTCTCTTTTCTTACAGCGAGATCAGTCGGCTGGACCTGGGCCTAATTGTTGAAGTATGGAACAAAGGACTGATCTGGGACACCCTGGTTGGCACAGTGTGGATTGCTCTGAAGGCCATTCACCAGTCTGATGAGGTGCCTGACACAGAAGGTTTATTTTGACAGCTCCAGTGTTTATAGTTAGTCTGTTAACAGATATGGCCTGGGGCAGCCCCAGACCACGTTCCTTAGCAAAACTTTTAGCTACCAAGTCAGAAAGGCTGGGTGAGGGGAGAGGGCTGTTGGCATCACATTGTTTTTGGTTTTGAAGGACTCTGCCAATAGAGGGACCAAAACTGAGATTAATTTAGGGATCTTTGCTCTCATTTCACTCGAGGCTTAGTCTGTTAAGGAACACATATAATTGACAAGTGTCTGAAGTCTTAAGAACTGACTGCTTATCCTGGTGCTCAAATTCCTATGAGGTTTTGCTAAAGACAGAGTGTGTCCTGATAATAGACAAGCCAGCCTTTGAGAAAAGCCCCGGGGCTGGTCTGCATGATCTTAAAGCTTTGGTCTGAGTGTTAGAGGGTGTCTAGTGGTGCTCATATGAATTGAAAAAAGTAGGAAATGGGATGTGCTGATGTCTATAACTGCCCTAACTGCTGAATTTGGTTGTTCTTGTAGATAAGCAAGACATGTTTGTTTTGTTGCTTAAAAATTCAGGGCATTTATTGAGAAGGTTATTGAATTTGAGCACGGAGAGAGAGCTTTTGTTTTCAATAAAAGAGTGGTGATGCCCAACAGTGTGGCCGTAAGGTCTGGCTGGTGCTCAGTTCCTTTGGCTGCCCAGGCACTCCTTGGTTGCTTGACTTTGAGGGCTTGCCTCCCAGTTGCACTGAGAAGGTGGTAGTTCTGCTGGGAAGCATATGTTGCTTGTCTTGGTAAACGCCTTTGAGATGTGGAAGAAAGCTGACAGCATGTGCTGAATGGATGTGATTTGATGTTAACATTGGGTCCCAGGCCTTGATAATGCTCTGCGGCTCCTCCTGGAGTCTTTTATGTTAGTGAGTGTGTGAGAGTTGCTGCAGAAGGACCTACCAGACTTGAAACTTCACCTGTGGCTTGTGATTCACAGGAAGGTCCTGGGGAGTGGTCTACGCTGGAGGCTGAAGTTGTAATGAAACATGATGAAATCTGTGGAACCAAAAACCCAACTCCTCATAAAATTTTGCTGGACACAAGATTTGAATTACCTTTTGGTGAGTCCACTTTAATAGCTTATCCAGGGTGCTGACCGTGGAGAGAAGTTGTTTGGGAACAACTTGGGTTTTATAGTCAAGTTATGTGCATTCTCAGTTCACTCAAAATGGTTCAGTGCAGATCAAATTGCTGGTGTTCATTTCTCATTTGGCTTCTTTCTAACAAGATCAGAATAAACAAGGAGGATTTGAAGTTCTCTGAGTGCTATAATGTTTAGACTAACAGCAATTTAAGAAACTATTAATACTATTTCAGGATTGTGCAGTTGGACATTTTGTTCCGGAGTAGGGAACATTCACTTCTTTGTATCTAGACAAATTTGACTCTAGAAGAGGTTAAGTGCGTTGTTAAAGTTGTTCTCTGGTAGATGCACTTAAAACCTGTTAGAAGCATGCAGTTCAGTAAGTGAAACATTAATGCTCAGTGCTCCTGAACATTATCATTAGCAGGGTATATAAATAACTTACTGTTATAAGAACTGCCTTTCTGGCAATTACATGTGGTTCAAAAGCACAGAATGTGGAAAAGTACCTAATTGGAGCAAACCCAACTCCAAGTTGTGTGTGACTTTATTTATTTAACTTAAAAAAAATTTAAGGGTGGGAGGAAGGAAAACCTCAAAAAAATAAACAACCCCCAAAAGTAAGGTCTTAGCCAGAATGCATCCAAGCATTACATAGCTTATCCTTCTAGCTCTTAGCTGAATTTTGGGACCAAGAACAGAGATGATGTTTTTGGAGGGTCACAGTACTTTTCTGCATTGGGCATTAAAGTGTTTCAGAGTTGTCTGACATGGCAAGGCTTGTCTCTCCCTCTGCCTGTTGCTTGTTTTTTGACTCCAAGTCCCTGGCAGCGTGAGCAATTTGTATCATGCTCTAAGCACCGGTAGAGCATTTGCGCACCCGCTGGCGTTTGGCCAGTGATGGTCAGGATCGGCCATCTGTTGTGGAAAAAAAGTTAGGTCATCTGTTCGTCTCATACCCCCTTTCCCGATGGAAGGGAGGATGCAGGCTTTGGCCCTGCAGCACTACAGTCAATACAAATTGTATCTGGTGCTCCGAGTGTACTGTTCTGAGAGCACAATCTGCTGGACGGTGCAGTTCAGGGTGAGTGCAGTGTTTCATAGGCATAATAGGCACTGCTCTTTTAACTGCAGTTTGGTGTGTAAAGGTGAAAAGGTATCTGACAGCTGTCTTGATGGCTAAGCTGTCTAACGTCAGTCTGGAGCCATCCTCCTTCCTCATGAAAATGCCTGGGTGATTCACAGCTGCTGTCACTCTGTCAGTGGGAAGTTTGTTACTGGAATTGCTTGTTATGTAAGAGGAGGAACAACTCGCTTGATTTCCTTGTGAGGTGAAACCTTAGATCTCTGGGACAAGTGTTTAGGCTTCATGGAGGGAGAGAACACAGCGCGGATGTCTGAAGGTGATGTTTGTAGCCACTACTGTCTCATCTAAGTTCATTCTGACAGAGTTGCTTGCAAACTGTCTCTGCTTTCAAAGATGACGTCCTGATCACTCCCTGTATATTCAGAGAGTATCCAAAAGAGAATTCGATTCCTTCTGCAATTCATGTTTTTGTCTGCATTGTATTTTGTGGTGGGTTTTTTTTGGTTTTTTGGTTTTTTTTTCCCAAGCATAGGGAAGCAGACTCCCTGTAAACTATTATGTGTTAGAACACCTGGATTTAAAAAAAAAAAAGTATTTCAGGTAATAGTGTATTTTCTCTATACTACTATATTCCAAATCCAGGACTGGCTGGTTGGTTTGGGGTTTTTTTTAACTACTCCTTAAAAAAAATGTGTTCTATAGACCACAGACTTCTGAGAAGTGCAATTTCATGCAGAAAACTGGAAAAGTTAATTAACTAGCTTTCTGTGACTTTTCTGTTTTTAAAACAATTCATCATTTAAAGCACTTCTATTACTTATTCCTTTGCCTACGATGCCAAACACAGAAACAGGAACTCCACACTGCTGTATTGAAGGGTTTTTATTTTAGAAGATGAGAAGTTGTATGCCTGTCCAGCATTTCATAATGTCCACAAAAAAATAGGGTGTATCAGTTAGCTCTTTCAAGGCTTCTGTTGCTCTTCATTTTTCTTGGATCTTCTCCATGTTCAGTCTTGTCTTGACATGGCAAGATAAGAAGCAGGTTGAAAAGTGGTGGGCATCAAGAGTGTGGGGTAGTGCTCTAGAAGATAGCACCTACCCTTACCATCTTCTCCAGTGGTGCTTCCCTTCACACCACGATCGAATGTCTCCTGCTGTCCCCTTTAGGATAGAGAAGGATGCTGCAAGATGAATTAGTCTCTTGTCTCCCTGCCCTTGCAGTACTGTGAGACTTGGAGGGGTGCAGGGAGGCAGCTCAGCTCACAGCACTGCCTGTGCATCTCTCCTGATGGATTTGCAGGTCAGTCTCCCTTTATGTGGAGGGTAGAAGTATGGCCTCTTAACATATTGGGCTAAGACTGTGTAGTCTTATGAGCTGGGAACTGCTGCTTTAAACCTACACAGAGAAATAAATGTATCACTGATCTGTTGTGGACGTTCTGAAGTCAGCAGCTCTGTTGCTGTAGAGGTAACGCTTTAATAACAGCATGTTTGGAGTGACATTTAGGAACACTGTGTATCATGTTTTGCTTCCTAGGTGAAGATCTCCTGGCTACTGTAGATACATGAGAACTGGAGCAATATGTATACACATGTACAGCTTCTACTGCTTTTGAAGTCTGGTAAAATACAGCTATCTGGGATAGCAGCTATAAAAAAAGAGTGTGTTCTTCTGTTTGGCTGTGGTTCTGTGCTTTTCTTATCACTTCTGGCTGCTCTGTTTCATTTGGGTTAGATTATTCAGTACCCCAGGTTATTCAGTCTGAGCATTTAAAAATATTTCATTGTCTCCAAGTGGAGCTTGAGAAATTTTTAAGGGATTTTAAAAGAGCATAATTAAATTTGAGAAACAGAAAAGGTGAAGTCCATGGTGTAAAACATGATTGTATATGCAACAAGGTTTAGAAACTGGTTTGTTGTTTGCACTATATTTATCTCAGATTAGTTTGCTGCTTCAGCTTCCACCTGTTATGTTCAGGATTCTTCTTCCCTGGTATGTCATCATCTGGTGCTTTGGAGATGGGCAATGGCTAGAACTCAGATAAATGCAGAAAGTGCTGATGCTGCTAGTGGTAGCACACAATGAAGGCAACTTAAGAGATTTATTTATTTTTCCTTTCCCACACTATGTTGTTGTTAAGTGTCTATCAGGCTTGGAGTTGGGAACCAGTCATTTCCTAACAGAGGCTGGTGAGAGTTGTAGTCTCACTGCCTGGTGATATGAAATATCCTTTCCTGAGGTCATCTAGAAGTTAAACTTTGTTAAAGCCCAGATGTCTTAGTAGGACAAAGAACATCTATGGCAGTCTTAATATAAGTGTTGTACTGCATGTTCCAGATACAGCTCTCGCGCTGGGTTGGTGTGACAGTAGCTTCTGGTGTATAGGAGAGAAGGCAAATCCGTGGGTCCTTCTGCTGTGAGCGTCTGTATGTGATGGACTGCAGTGCTGGGGCCCAGATTGTCTTCTAATGTTTTCTGCCAGCTCTGTGTTCTTAAATGTTCAATCTCGCAGAAACAGAATGACTGAAAATCCTCTTCAATAAAAGTGCAGCAAAGCATGAGCATTTGAAATGACAAGTGTTAGTGAGAGTTGGTATTAACCCCTAGGGTCCAAAGCATTTTTATGCTTGGCAGTCTTTTAAAAATGGCAGTGAACTGCCTTCCTGATGGGAGGAAGTGGCTGTTTGTGGAGACAGGCTGGAGCAGCTTTCTTCACTGATCATAGCTGTTTCTTCTCAGGAACAAGACATATCAAGGAAAGGAGACAGCTTTTCTTCTTGGTTGGTTTAGGAAATTTACTAGGAGGGAGAAGACAGTCTTGCTGTTATTGTCTTGATGTAGTGAATGTGTGCTGGCACGGACTTTCCAAGATGCTGCTTTTCAAGTTTAAAATTGTGCTGTTTAGAAGCAATTTTACTCTGCCTCTCTTTTTAAGAACTGCAGTGGCTATGTGCAAGTCCCTCACGGGATGGAGTACTTAAAAATGCTTTTGGCTCCCAAACTGTAGTGGTTTGGGTCTGTGCCAGGTTGCTTCTAGTAGATAGTTGGAGTGAAAATACTTTCAGTGTTCTCACGACTCCCAGACTGGGAGCATGCTGATCTGCATCCAGCCGTCAGGTGGAGTGAACGTGCTTTGTTCTTTGGTTGTCTTGGGAACTGTACAGAAAGAGAAATGCGCGGCTTCACTGAAAAGTTATTTCAGTGAAAATTTGTGAAGATTCCTGCACCTCTGGGAAGGAAAACAGCCTGAGAAGAGAAGCAGCCAGGTGAAGGCTTGTAGGAAATCGAGGAGGGAGGGAGTATCACTTCCAGCACTCGTTCCCACTCGTACTGACCTGAGGTTTGTCCCAGACCAGGACTTGCGACCTGGGAAAAAGTCAGGTGGCACAAGGTGATGTGCCAGCAGTAGAGCAAGGACCACCAAGCCTGAGGTGAAGAAAAGCTTTAGGTCTGAAACTCCTGGTTACTGCCAAGCTAGAAATCTCTAAGCAGGAATGCTGTCCTGGTTCAGTACCAGAGGGGGTCTTAAGTTAAGAGTGAAGTGGTCTGTATAGATGCAGCAAACTCTGCTCTAGTTCCTTCCTCAGTTGAAGTCTCTGTAGTGCTGTGTCCCCTTTTCCATGGTGGTGCAGTCTGCACAGGTGTCAGGGCCCTGGGTGCACTGCTACGTCGTAATTGGTCTGAGCAGCCTCACACACTCCCTGCTTGCAGGCCCAGGGCTCCCACTTTGTCTCAGCTCTGAGCCCTCACTCCTGAGTGATGCTGTGAGAATTAGTGATCCCTCACCTCAGCCATAGCCATGTCTCTGCCAGCTTATGGACCCCATAGATTCAGGTGTGGACTGACTTCCTGGCTTGACCTCAGACTTGCCTTGTCACCATGGACCGTTCTGCTGATCTGGGCTCCTTGTTGAACCTGGCCATGATCTGTGGGCCTGCCATGCTCACCTTGCTCAGGTGCTATAGGACTGGGCCCTGGCTGGCAGGTACCAGGCTCTGCCAGACATAGAATCTCCCTTGTCCCCCCTCTTTAGGAAGCAACCAGACCTCACTACTCCCTGACACTAGGAGCCCAGAGAAGATGGGATGGTTCAGCTTCCAGCTGAAGATGGCAGTAGGAACAATGACAGTAAAACATCAAACATTTCTATGCTGCTGTCAAATTAAGAAGCCCCAAAAGATAGTGAACTTATCTGCCCATCTCCTCTCTGTTCTTCTTCAGCATTTTTGCTTCACTGACATTGGCCTGGCTCCTCTTGTTTACCAAGCATGATGTCAGCAGAGTCCTGAGATGGCATCATATGGTGTTTAATTGGACTAGTTCAGCTTTTTATCTTGTAAGCAAAAGTTAATGTAGCAGAGTAACTTGCACTTGTAATCAAAGCCGAGCAGTGACGTAGGAGCTGGTCCGCAGATGTGGCCTTGCAAGCAGTCAGTCTGTCATCTCTGCACTAAGGGTTTCTGTTCTCTGCATTCCAAAGAACCTCCTCAAACAAAATGGCTGACTGAGGTGAGACACAAATGGATGGTGAAACAAAAAAATAGTTATCAACTGCTTCTTCAAAAAAAAAAATAAATAGAGGATTCTGTCTGTGGGCATTTTTTTCTGAGCAGGTAACTTCATGTGCTGGCTACTTCATGTTTAAGGTTTGCTGTGCAGTAACGGTACTGCCATTAGTATTGATGACAGCAGTTTCTCTAAGATCAAGAAGGTATCCTTAAGGCAGACAGCATCTAGACAGCAGCAGATTTTTATCTCTGACTTGCATAAGAAGCAAGGACAGTAGCAGTCCTGCACTATAAATCTGATTATGAAACGTGCATTGTGGATACAAGATACGAACAACAAATTAAAGAGACACACAGTGCTCCTTGATGCCTGAGCATGCTGTTGAACTGTGGTCGTTGGGAAAGCATTAAAGCCGACAGTGAGACAACTTCGGTTCCTGCAGTGTTGATGGTAGTCCATTACTTCATCTCTCCTACATCTCTTTGGTCTTGATTTCAGGCTCTAGAGTTGAGTTGCTTTAATTCTGACCTTTAGTCCTCAGTTCATCAGCTTTTCTTCATCTTTTAGAGAAGTCAAACACGAAATTTCATAGGTTTTGCTTTAATATTTGTATTGCTTCAGGTCCTTGTTAGAGCTTGTCCTCCCTAAATCCCATGAGGTTGTATGCTGTTAGCCCCTCCATTAATTTATGTCTTCTTTCTAGATCAGTTCTGTCCAGATTTCCTTTGAAGGCCATACCTGATTTGTGTGGAGCTCATATAATAACTCTGTGCAGCTGTGGTCCACAGCCCTGATCATCAAAAGATGTATGTTTTCCTACAACTCCTGTAATTGTGGAAGACTCTCTCATGTTACTCTTATCTGGTTTTCTAATATCTAACAACAAAGCAATGTACTGTACATCAGAAAGAGCAACTAGCTCTGTGCATTTTGATTAAAATAAGTTAATTTGGTCTCCCTTCAAGCAAGAAGAAATAGGTTGTGTTTTTTCTACTTAGTATCTGGCTGTAGAAAATCTGCGTTAAGTTTGCAGTTCTCTAAAACTTTCTGAAGTGTAGCCTGGTTAATCCCCCTAGTCTGGGTGAGGTGAGTTGCGTAAAAATACGATGGTGCTTCTGTTACAAAGGCGCAGACATTAATTCATAGTCCAAGGAGGTACCTACTTCTGAAACTTCTAATTCCCCATGTTCCTTGCTCTTCCTAAAAGCAGTTTGTGTTCTAGTACACTAGCCACTGTTATCCTTAGGTATTTTGCGGTCGCTGGCTTCGTACGATGATGGTATATATGTCCGAGAGAGGGCACTTGTGGGACAGCTATCCCCTTTAAGAAGACAATACCTCGTCCTTCTGGAGACCATTGTAGAAAGTATGGAATGCTAACCTGGCAAGAAACCTTGTTCTTATTTCTCTAGATTTAACTTTCAGAACCGCTTTTCATCAGGAGACTATCGTAGCCTCCTTCTCCTATTCTTGCTTACACATAGCTTAGCATATCACTGCACTGTTTTCATGGGGTGCGAGTTCATTGCAGGAAAAAAAACCACTTGCTAGATGTAAACTTCTTGTCTCTTAATGAGAGTGTGAAGAGTTACAAGACATGAGAAAACTACATGAACAGGTATTACCCTCATCTGTCAGCTTGCAGGGTTGGTGTTGTCTAGCTGGAGCAGTCTCTTCACTTCCTGTGTGAGCTCTGAAGTTGGTTCAGTGTTGGGCCATGAATAGCCAAATTTCAGAAGTCATTACAGTTGGGGGTGTTGAGTGGCTGAATCTACACACACACACACACACACACAAACAAAACAAACAAACAAACAAAAACAAAAAAACAAACCCAAAACTTTTTTTCCCCTCTTTCCACTGATTTTTATACACCCCATCCCTAAATAATTTACCTAATTCTTCTTGATTGTGAGCCTGACTGATGTTTTTCTTTCCAGTGGGCCATTTCCCTTTGCTGTGCACCTCTTGCTGTATTCCTTAAGTGCAGTTTGTACCTAACTTGCCTTGTGTTAAGCTTTCCACAGCAGTTCATCCACACCCTCAAGGATGTACTTTGAGAGATGAAATTTTGAGTGGCAGAAGTCTTGTGTTCCCTTCAAACCATTAGGGTGCTATGTTACCTCAAAGTGTGAAATAGAAAATAGCTACCAAAATAAAGGTGATAATGCTTACTACTTGATGTCAGTCATCAACTTGGTAAATCTTCTAGAAGGTAAAAGGGTGGTTGTGATTCATTTCACAATGAAGTTGCAGTGCGGTGTAACAGTAGGAATGTGCTTTCATGTGAATATGACTGCCTGTAACACTGTTCACTACCTCAAAAGATTTGGCCTGTTTCCTACAAAAGAAAACAAGAGACTGTTTCTTTTTTGGTACTTAATTTTTGTTACACTGGATACGTAGGTAAGATGTGCTATTCAAAAGAAGCCCGTGTTCTATTGAAGTTACCAAAGCCTCCAGAAGAGGCTCTTGATCTTGCTATGCGTTAGCAAACATACAGCAAGTGTATTTAATATCATTGTGAAATGGCTCTTAATGAAACTGATACTTGAATTAAATCTAGACCAGTCTGTCTTGCTCTTTACTACCTTTGTGCAGTGTACGTTTGGTTAATCAGCTTTAAACAAGTGAGCAGTGTAAGACCTTGTACTGTATTACTATTTACATTGTTTATTTTCCATCTGAGTGCTAACATAAGACAGTCCAATTTCTTCCAAATTTTGTGTGTGTGTTTTGCGGTGTGATCTTGGATTGCCCTCCCTGTTTTAATCCTACTGGTGATAAATGCAAATTTGCCTGCTTGATAAGATGCTTATTCTTTTGGCATAGATATCCCTGAAGAGGAGGCCAGATACTGGACCAGGAAATTAGAACAAATAAATTCACTGGGAGATGATGAGGTAAATATCTAAACTTGAAGATGACTGTAGCTCTCAATGCCTTTAACTTGCTTTTATTCTTTGTATTGGATCACTGTGATTAAGGTAACTTCTAAATACTCATCATTTACAAGTCTTCCATGACCTTTTTACAGAACTGTTTTCCCAAGTGTTAGTGTTTCCACATGCTGGAAATGCTTGCTTAGGGAGAACTGTTTAGTTGATGCACGTACACTCAAAAGACAGGTAATGCCATGCTTTATCTCAGAAGAGAATGAAACTGGTTGTGACAGGCTGTGGTAGGTTCTTTTCATTTGAGAAATGAAGTCAGAAAGGACATTTTTTGCAGTTGGCTGTTACCAGGAAGAAGACAAAGAAAGATATTGAATCTTTCTTGGAATTGAGGACTGTTGGAGCTGTTTGTTTTTCCTAATCCAGTTGTTAATGACTCAGTTGATATGAATCTTATATTTTAATACCAGCTAGATAAGGCTTTGTTTTTCTCTTTTGTGTATACTTGGCTAAACATCTGTAAACTAAAAGGATTTTTTTCTTCTTCAGAGAGAGGGTTACATTATTAAAACTTTTGTCATTCATATTGCTTGCAAAATAAGATTTGACGTATAAATGCCAGTATCAGAAGTTTAGCATTTAAAAAACCCCAAAACACTCATGTGTGGATGCAAACATCATTGAGTAGGAACATGGTGTTTGCTTAAACTCTTGATAGGTCTCTTTCTGTAGCAAGGTAACTTGCAAAATGTTCTGGCAGTGACTTCAGCAGGTTTTTATTCTGGGATCCTTCATCTATTCTTTTCTGCTCCTTATGCAAGTCATTCGGCTCACTGTAAAGCTGAAAGAAAATAAGGTGGGTTTTCTTTTTGACTGAGGACAAACCAGTGTTTGAGTGGATAAAAACATTAACTACTTGAGAGCAGACTTTCGTGCCTTTGTAGAAGTTTGAGCACCTCTTGGGGCTGATGAAAAGCTCTGTCTGTGGCTAGCAGTCTGTGCCAGGTACGTCAGTGAAACATAGGTGCCCTCTAGTGCCTCACTGAACTGATACTTGCTGAAGGACACCCAGAGCTTCTCCTGGAATGCCATCTGAGTGCTTTCATCAAATGTTAGTTACAAAGTCATGTCTCTATTTGTGACCTAACGATCTCAAATTTATTATGGATGTTCCCTGTCAGCAGTGAGAAAATGAGTAAATGTAAGAACACCTTGTGCAGGGCCTGACCTAGGGTTTGTCTTGTGCTGTGTCTGATGGCAATCCAGAATGGGGATGGTATCTTTCTTGCATATTCCCCTAATTTACAGTGACTTGTAGCTCAGGAACTTCCAGAGCCAGAGTCTGTGTTTAGTAACTCTTGAAGGATTTTTCTTCTGTCGATGTCAGTTGCCTGTTGAATGCACCCAGGTCATTTGTAGCAAAGGAATTCAGCACCTCAATTGTGCACTGCCTGAAGAAATACCTTATCTGCTCTGAGCAAACAAACCCTATGTTGTGAAACCAGCTGGAGACAGTTTCACTTGGAGAAATTGGATGACTGATCTTCATTCATCCAATCTGTGCCACTCAGCTTTAAAGACCTCACTTTCTTGAATGGCTTTTGGCCTGCAGAGTCCTAGTCTGTGTAGTGGTATTTCATACAGCACAGCTCTGAGCCTTTGTCTTCTTGTTTTCTGTGAATTAAGTTCAGCTATCTCCATTTGAGATGATGGGTAAGCACACTAAAGTAAGGTTCATTTGGAGTTTATATGGTGTCATAAAAATGCTTTCCAGTCTCTGTTCCTACAAACACTTAGTATTCAGTTTTCTTTTTGGGACTGCTGTTGATCTGATGCCTGAAAGAGCAAACTGCTGGCTTTTTTGGATCTCTGAGTAGAATCATTAGGAACACATTGCTGTCCTATGCTGCTGAAATTGCTCATCAGCAGACTTCCTTTCATCACTTTGGAACCAGTCAGCGCTGTGAGATCTGGCAGTTCTTGTTTTCACAATCCTGATGGACTCAGTGAGTTTGCAATTTGCTGATGATGAGACTATCCACCTTTCAGGATCACTTGTGCTTTTTAAATGGCATAGATTGGAAGATCACCACAAGGGAAGTCTGCAGGTTGTCACCTTCCATGTAATGAACTGGTCATTAATCTTACCAAATCCAAGGAGAGGGTGTTTGGTGACCCTGTTTTGCACAGACTGCAGCACCAGGTTTCTAAGGTTGCCAACTTTCTTTGTCAGACCTATTTTTCTTAGCAAAGACTTGTCTCATTATTTTGCTCAATTGTCCTAATTTTCTCATCTCTCTATGTAATATGAGACAGAGGAGACTAACAAAATAAAACCACCAGCATTCCCCTAGGGAATGCTTTGATGCTGTAACAAACAGCTTTTGTAAAAAGTCAAAGCTGGCTAATTGAAATATATCTATGTTCTCTAATTTAGTATTAAATGAAATGCAAAATTCTTCTATTTGGATGTATAGTGGATCACAGGAGAGTTTTTAAGTGCTGTCTGGGCAGACGCTGTGTTGCTGCCCTGCCGGGCACACTCATTATCTAACCACTTCATTCCCCTACTGCAGTGTTGCTGTAAGCCCATGTGAGTTTTGAACTGTGGAAGCTATGCTTGAGTGTCTAAATGTAAAGGGGCTTATACTTGGTTCTGAGCTCCCAGTGACATTGTGCTGTGGAGAATTGTGTCTTTTAGATGTCTAATTTGAGGTCTCACAATTGAGAATAAGTTCTGTAGTAAAGCATTCCTCACCTTACCTTTTCATGCCTAGTTTTGGCATGAAAAAAGTGTTCCGGGAATGTGTTTGAATGTGTATATTAAGGAGGATATTTAATGCTTTGATAATCTCAGAGATGTTTTCTGTGTGGCATGCTGTACTCTGAAAGCTGTTTCAAAAAGATCTGACATTTGTTTTCTTACCTTGTGTGTTCCTCCTTTTTTTTTTTTTTTCTTTCTTTCTTTCTTTTCTTTCTCCTTTAGTATTCCTTTCAGGAGGAAGTCCAGAAGAAACCATTGCCCAGTGCTGCCTCCCAGTGTTGTAAGTTAGACTTTATTTCTTCTCAAGAATTTTTCTTCTTTCGGCGTACTTTATTTCCTTCTCTGGTCAGTTATCAAAACAATGGTACATCTGAACAGCATTTTCTTATTAGGAGTATGTAAATCTCTGTGAAGCTACTAACTTTTGTCAGTTATGAAAACCTGTGCTCCTCAGAATGTTGGTGTAAAGCATCTGGTGCTAGAAAGTGAAGTTAAGCATTGAGTCTTTAACCTGTTGGTACTCACTTGTGATAGAAGCACAAAATGTGATCAAAGTCACCTATGTTGTCAGACCCTGGTAATGTCATGCAAGTAAGAAAATGATTAATTTTTTCATATAACTAAGACAGGTTATGTTCTATTTAAACATAGTGTGTGTAAAATTATTTTTATGACTTTTTAATGAAATTTTAAGAGGAGGAGAATGGATGGAGATGGGTACTGCTGGTAGACTTTTAAAATGCACCAGAGGTTTGTGTACTTAATACCTGATTTCTTTCATATTGCTTTTCATTGCTGTATTGATGGACAAAAAATATTTTTACTAATTTCTGCTTATCTCATCTTGCATTTTCTTTTTTTATGCTTCTGAAAACATGGATGGAAAAATAACCTAGGACATACTGTATCTGTTGGTCTGCAAAATTAGATTTCTGAAACACTGCTTTTACCATACACTAGATGAAAGCTCAACGGTGTCTCTTATGAATGTCCTATCTACTTTTGGCAACAGCATTAATAAAATTCAAGTCCCATGATTTAAACAAATCTTTTATCCTCTACTTCTAATCCTGTAAGATTTGCATGTTACCCTTTGCAGGCTGTTTATCTATTAGGCTGATAATAGGATCTCTACAAAACTGTTAATATTAGGAAATGTTAATTACTGTTTTACCTTTTTTCAGTAGAATTAATTTATCTTGTTATTATGTTATCTTAAAACTGTCTTCAGCAAAACATGGACATGGACCAATTGCCTAGGAAATCTGAACGTGTTGTGTAGCTGGAATATGTACAAAGCTATATGAAAGTATTCTGGCTGTGGTACCATAGATAACATCAAATGTGTTCTCTCTTTGTTAAAAAACAATGTGTGTAAAGAATAAACCACTCTTTTACTGTTGTTGTTTTAAATAGTCAGAAGGGTCAGTTGATTTGTAAAGCCTACAAATAGCTGGAGTAATATTTGATTAAATCATACTAGCATAGTATGCAGAACCCCCAGTGTCAGAAGATCAAAGAAAACCAGTCTAATGTGAAGTGTCCCAAGAGATGGATGTGTTATTGCTGAAATTACATTCCTGGCTATGTTCTCTGGACTTTGCTTTTGTTCACGAGAGGCTGGTTTGATTGGGTCTTGTAGAGCTTGGGTTTTATGGATGAATTAGGAATGCTTCTGTGCAGGGAAGGTAGCTGCACCTATTCCCACAGCACGGTGCTTTTACGTCCTCATGCTCTTGTTCCTGGTTTCTTCCCTCAGGGACCATCTCAGCTCTTGCAAGTAGCCATAGAGAGCAGAACTGCAGTTGCCCTTTTTGTGTTGCCTGTCAACAGCTTGCATCTTGCTAGAAAGTGACCTTTTGCAGTAATTAATTGAAGGCCCTTGGTTTGAACAATTAATATCCTGTAAGAATCATTCATGGGATTAAAATATGCATTAGAATTGATGTTACATGTTTCGTAGCATTATGTGGTTAATGTAAGAATTTTCTAGTAATTCAATAAAGCTTGTGGCACTGCATGTACTTTTGCTTGTTTACTGCCTGCAAGTACCCATCATCTATGAATATTTAAATATTTACATGGACAAATAAAAAATAGACATTTAATGTAGAACCACTTTAGAAAGATGAACTCCCGCTGCACCAGTCCGTGTGAGAATCATAAGCTTACCTGAACGTAGTGTAGTCCTTTGGAACTCAAGAATTCAACCCAGAAGATGCATTGATTGTGTGTCTATTGAAAGATGACTTGACCTTTGCATATGATGCAGGAGTTCAAACCAGTTTTACGTACGAGCGGAGTGGGTGTCCTTCTCTAACCTAAAACTTGTTGAGTGCAGAGTGTTCTTACCATGTGGGTAAATAATTGATAGATATATTTTTAGATACAGTAAAAATATCCTCAAGAACATTTGTAGGACTCATGCAATTTTGCATCACAATGTGCTAGATGAGATGTGGTCCCTGCTGGGAGCATGACGCAATCAACTGGGCAACAGACTAAGTATCTATAAAGGAACAAAAGTCCTCCTTAGTGTGAGTTTTTTTTTTGCCCCAGCAGAGTATCTTCCCAGGTTCTTAAAAAAATGTGAAGTTATGCCAAAACTTGAGGCACTCTAGAGAGGAAGCGAATCAAAACACTCCATATAGCTTGCATTTCAAGAACTAATGGTATAAATCTGCATGCCATTGGCATGTCCTGCTTCTTTATCATGACTCGTCTGGCTTCTTTGTGAGCTGGAGAAAATCCTACTCCAGCACACAGGGTCAGGTTCACTAAACAGGGAAATAGGTGCCCTTACGTGTTAATGCTAGATTGCATTTCTGCCCTGTCCTGCCTCTGTGTTTTCCACGTGTCTGTTTCCCAAACCACCTTTTCTCATGGTTGTTTTCCCGTCTCGTGCATGGATGCAGCTTTTTCTGTTCTATCCTCTGAGTAGAGAGAGGGAGAAGGATGGAGCAGGATGTGAGAGAAGAGATCTGGGGCTCTGTGTGAAAGCCAGCATCTGATCTGTGAGTGTTGGTTTTCATCTCTGGTCATGAGTGGGCTGCTGTCTTGGCATGGTGCCATGGGAAATCTCAACCCAGACTAGATGCTCTAATTTTTCTGGAGATTATGGAGCTTTCAGGCCCACTTTCACAGTATCAAATGCTGCTTTGTTCTTTGAAGAGTCTGACTAATGATTTCCGAGGTAATGCGGTATTTGGGCTTCCTACGTATCTTAAATGAAGCAAGTCGGTCTGTTCTTGTACATGCAGTCTCTTCTAAGGCTTGCTGATTTTGGCACTTCCTACCTCTTCGTTCATCATACTTAGCCATTTCATTTTTACCTCCCAACTTCTGTGCTTCCCTATATATTTTTTCCTGCCCCAGAAAGATCACATGCTTCCAACTGATTTAACTCACAGTGATCCCAAGCAATATGCATGGCACTATAACGCCCATGGATACAGTTTTGTTTGCATTTCTGTTAAATGTAATTGTGATTCTTAGTTTACTGATTACCTCATTGTCAGGATAACTGCAGCATCCTCGTATTGTTTTTTACCTGAAACTGAATGTAAATTAAAAAGAAAACATGCTTTTATTGTCTGGAAGTTCACTTTAAATGGAACAGCTTGAAAAAAATGTTATTTCATTACTTTGTCATTCATGGAGTCAATAAACTCTTAAGTTATTTATTGTGGTAGGTATAGATTTATTTTCCTGTGTGCTCAAAATAATTTCTGGCAACATAAAAGTCTGTTATAATCCATAAGTGAGTCACTCTGTCAGTATTTTAAATAGATCCCTGACTTGGAGCAGACACTGTGCGGGATGAGGAAGGTATTCTGTATCTCTGTGGAAAAGATTTGGCAGTTGTAGTTAATATCTGCTGCTGTAAGTACTGCCCTGTAACTCTTGTCTCAGGGAGCTCACAAACCTGAAAGAGAGCAGGTTTGTTTGGTATGATTCTCAGAAAAGATAACCTAAGTGCCACTGAATTAACCAGTTATGTCTGCCTCTTATCTTTGACTGATAATCTTTCTGAGAATGCTTTATCTTTCCTCTTCTGCATTTATTTTCTTCCACTTCCTTGAATCTGTGTTGTTGCTTTTTTTCACAGTAACCACCTGACAGACCACAGCACACCATACAGCATTTTGTCTTGCATGTCTTTTGCTCTGTAAAATCCCTGTCTACCATGGCTGTCTTTTTTTTTCTTATTGTGGATTTTGTTGTGTTTCTTTCATTTCAGAGAAGGGTAAATTTGTTGCTTGTCTCTGGATTGTGAATTTGTGCTGTAAGAAAAGAATTTTTCTGATACTGTTATAATAGTAGAATAACCAAAGCTAGCTTGTTTGTGGTTCACCAGCATGTCAGAGAGAAAGGAGCAAGACAATATCTCCTCCAGAAGAATATGAAGGAGCCCTAAATGCCACCTGGAATGTGTGCATATGCAAACAGGAGAAAAATGCTGCAGCTTTGTTGTAGATGAATAAGCATCCTTTTAACTACTTAAAAGCTGGCAAAAGGTTATATACACATAGGAATGGATGTTGCCTGATGCCACATCAATTTGCTACATTGACCCTTTCTCCCCACTAATACTTGAAGACATCTAATTCTGCAAAATGTGTAAAACAAAACTCTGTTACTATCTGCAGAGTCACTACTAGTTCAAAATTACCAGAGGCCCTCTTTGAGAAGTTTCATTCCTGATGCCCATTAGTTATCTTTGTAGGAGTTCAGATTCCACCGATGCACCAGGAAGGCTTGTATGTTCCTCTGCATGGACTAGGTCTAATGCTAAGATTATGGTGCTTTCCACAGCACTGATGCATGAGCTTTGTTTGATAAAAAGCCAGATGCTGCTTTCCCTGATCCCAAGTCCCCAGCAAGCCTTGGTAACATCCACACTGATTTTTGCGCTGAAGATCCTGTGCTGTGGATAGTATCATGCTTATGATGCCATTCATGTGCCATTGGGTTGGAGATAGCAAACACTGCTGCGGGGATTTTCACACCACATGCACAGATCTGGGCAGCCTGTGCATCCTTGGCAGCTGTGTAAAGCTCTTGTTGAAGCAGCTTGGTTGGCAGGATGTGCGTTGCAGCCTGTTTTCATGGAATGAAGTCACAGCCATCCAAGGTTACATGTGCAGTCCTTCAGACATGCCACCCTGTGCTGTCATTGAATGCGACGGTTTATTCTAGCCAAAGAAGATGTTGGCTGCTGCCCATCAGTGTTTAATGGGGTGAACTGGCCCGATGGCAGCAAATGTGCTCGTGACTTCCTACTAAGAGATTCCCTCTCCCTTTGGTAACAATATATATTAAAAAATCTTCCATACCAAGCTTTCAAACCTAGGTATCATCAAAATGCTTTTTATCAGGATACATCTTGACCATCATAATTGTTAACAGAGATGCATGATCTGTGATAGTGCAGTGGCAGGCAGCACAATCAGCTGTGATTGCTGGGAGGCGGTACATCTACATCACTGTAGAGATGTGTGCCTGTATTCTTACTGGTTTGTTTGTTTTTTTTTTTTTTCCTGGTTACCAGCCTGCTTCTGCACTTAGAAACAACAGCAGTCAGCAGCTACCTATTGCATCTCTAAACCAGGCCAGTTTGGGAAGGGTAATAAGGAGATCAGGGATTATTTTGCCCTTCTCAAGAGCAGATGATGCTAAAGACTGTGCTGCAGTCATTAAAAAGCTGTGCTCTTGAAGAGTAAAACTCCTGCCCACAGTGCCTTACAGCAGTCCTCAAAACATGTTCAGTGTAATTCCAAACACAACACCTAAGTGATGTTTTAATTTTTTTTTTTTTTTAAATTAAGCTAGGCAAAGGAAAAACTACTCTGTACAAGTGAAACCATTGTATGAGCGATCTTGTGGTAGTTTGCTCACGGGCTGGGAAAGCAAGTTCCTTGGCGCCTCTGCTTCCTGGTGGCTGGCAACTCCTGTTCCTCTTTGTTTAGGGTAAATTGCATCTGGGAGACATTCTCTTGTGCTTTTGTGGTACTCACTGCCTGGACTGGCTGAAGGCATGATGGGTCTGCTCTGAAGGAAAGCAGATTCAAGGCCTTGCTCTAAAACATCTGCCTGCATTTTTAGGATAAAGCTGCTACTTCAGAACTGGGTATGTCTGAGGGAAAGTACTCAGTGAGTGGAACTTAAAAATACCGGCTATATTAGAATATTCTACAGTAACAAAGTTTGACTTACGAACTCTAGAGGAGAGCAGGTCTGTGGCTTTACTGCTGATCCTCTAAATGTACTTTGTTAGTTGATTTCCTAGAGTACGTACTGTATTCTGGGAGGTATTGACAAGGAAGTAGAGCTTTGACATTTAAACAGGCCCATAACTGAAAGCTCTTCCTGAAGTGCTGAACACTGCTAATACTCTTGTGCTTCCCTATGAGCTGTGATCAAAATCAGAAAATGCTTGGTTAATCACTACAGATTTCATCATTTGTTTAGTGCTGTTCATGAATGATTCTCATTTTTGGCCTGAGATATTTTTAAGGCCTTAGAAGCTTCATTAGTAATCCTTTAATGTCATAGCAATAATATAAATTAAGTTTTGTTATCACAGTAGAATATAACCTTTGAAAAATTAGATTCAAGATTTTAAGCTGAAAGAAAAGGTATTATTTGGGAGAAAAAAAAGGCACCATCTTTTATCTCTGCTGCTCTAGGACATTATATTCCTCTTTGGTAACATGGATATAGGTAATGTTAGGTACTAGAATAGAATCATTCAGGTTGGAAAGGACCTCTAAGATCATCAAGTCCAACTGTCCACCCAGCATTATCATGACCACTAAACTGTGTCCCAAAGTGCCATGTCTACATGTTTTTTTAAACACGTTCAATGATGGTGACTCCACCACCTTCCTGGGCAGCCTGTTCCCGTGCTTCACCAATCTTTCAGTGAAGAATTTTTACCTAATATCCAGTCTAAACCTCCCCTGGCAAAACTTGTGACTATTTTCTTGTACAATCATAGAATATTTTGCATTGGAAGGGATTGTTAAATATCATCTATTTCCAACCTCTCTGCAGTGAGCAGGGACTGTTTCAACTAGAGCAGGTTGCTTAAAGCCCCATCCAACCTGACCTGGACTGTTTGTAGAGATGGGGCGTCTACCACCACTGTGTATAACCTACGCTGTTGTTTCACCATTCTCAGCATAAAAAATTTCTTCTTGCATCTAGTCTGAATTCCTCCTCTTTTAGTTCAAAACCATCACCCGTTGTCCTGTTGCAATAGGCCCTGTTAAAAAATCTGTCCCCGTCTTTCTTATAGGCCCCCTTAAAGTACTGGATGGCTTCAAGAAGGTCTCCCCAGAGCCTTTTTTTCCTCCAGGCTGAACAACCCCAACTCTCTCAGCATTTCTTCATAGGGGACCTGTTCCATCCCTCTGATCCTTTTTTATGTCCCTCCTCTGGACCTGCTCCAATAGGTTCATGTCTTTCCTGTGGTGAGAGCTGCAGAGCTGGACCCAGTACTCCAGGTGGGGCCTCAGCAGAGCAGAGCATCTTTTGATGCAGCCTAGGATGTGATTGGCTTTCTGGGATGTGAGAGCAGATTGATGGCTCATATCCAGCTTTTCATCCACCAGTACTTCCCAAGTCCTTTTCTGCGGGGGTGATCTCAATGTCTTCACCTCCCAGCCTGTATTGATACCAAGGATTGCCCCAACCCAGGCGCAAGACCTTGCACTTGGCCCTGTTGGATATCATGAGTCTGATTATGGGCCCACAGGCCCATTTTACAGCCTGTCCAGGTCTTTCTGGATGGCATCCCATCCCTCAGGTGTGTCAACTGCATCACACAGCTTGGTGTCATCTGCAGACTTGCTGAGGGTGGACTTGATCCCACTACCTATGTCATTGAAAAAGATAGTGGTTTTTCTTGGTTTCTCCAAGGCATTTGACACTGTCTCCCACATCATCCTTCTTGCTAAACTGAGACAGTGTGGTCTGCTCGATCAGGCAGTGAGGTGGATTGGGAATTGGTTGAAAGAAAGAAGCCAGAGAACTGTGGTCAATGGGATGGAGTCCAGCTGGAGGACTGTAACCAGTGGGGTTCCACAGGGGTCGGTGCTGGGACCGGTTCTGTTTAACCTGTTCATCAATGACCTGGATGAGGGCACAGAGAGCACTGTCAGCAAGTTTGCTGATGATACCAAGCTGGGTGGAGTGCCCGACACCCCAGCAGGCTGTGCTGCCATTCAGACCTGGACAGGCTGGAGGGTTGGGCAGGAAGAAATTTGATGAAATTCAATAAGGGCAAGTACGGAGTCCTGCACCGGGGAAAGAACAACCCCAGGTATCAGTATAGGTTGGGGACTGAGCTGTTGGAAGTCAGTGAAGGGGAAAAGGACCTGGGGGTCCTGGTTGATGGGAGGCTGACCATGAGCCAGCAGTGTGCTCTTGTGGCCAAGAGGGCCAATGCCATCCTGGGGTGTATTAGAAGGGGTGTAGCTAGTAGGTTGAGAGAGGTTCTCCTGCCCCCCTACTCTGCCCTACTGAGGCCACATCTGGAATACTGTGTCCAGTTCTGGGCCCCCCAGTTTAAGAAGGACATGGAACTGCTGGAGAGGGTCCAGCGCAGGGCTACAAAGATGATTAAGGGAGTGGAACATTTCTCTTATGAGGATAGACTGAGGGAGCTGGGGCTTTTTAGCTTAGAGAAAAGAAGACTAAGGGATGATTTAATCAATGTTTATAAATATATGAAGGGTGAGTTCCAGGAAGATGGAGCCAGGCTCTTCTCGGTGCTGCCCAACGATAGGACAAGGGGTAATGGGTTGAAGCTGAGGCACAGGAAGTTTCATGTAAACATAAGTAAAAATTTTTTCACAGTGAGGGTGATGGAACACTGGAACAGGCTGCCCGGGGGGGTTGTGGAGTCTCCCTCTCTGGGAGATATCAAGACCTGCCTGGACACGTTCCTGTGTGACCTGGTCTAGGTGATCCTGCTCTGGCAGGGGGTTGGACTAGATGATCTCTTGAGGTCCCTTCCAGCCCTTGACATTCTATGATTCTGTGATAGGAAGCAGCAGTGGTTCCAGTATGGACCCCTGAGGAACACAATTCTGGACTATGGTGGTGTCTTATGAGGAGGGTATAAACTTTTTTGGGTTCTTGTGTTTACATCTCTTAGCCACACAAAGTGGTAGCCCATAAATTTGTAAGACAGAAAAGCTGTGTTAAGTATGAATGCAGTGATAGAAATGTTAGTTTTTCCATTGTGGATAGAACTAAGTGGTAGGCTGATTGTTTCTTGTTACTATGGTTAATAATCAATTGTACAAACTTGATTGGATAGTGATCCAAGCCCTGCTTAAATTCTCATCTCTCAGTCTGATTTTATTTAGCCATGGAAAGGTGGCCAGGAGGGTCATTTCATTTAGTGAAATAAAATGCCACAAAAAATAGAGCATAAGCTGAGTGCTATACTAGACTAAATTGTGGTGAAAAAGTGGGAGTAGTGAGGAAGGACAGTGCTCTAGTGTTAATACTCCAGTGCCTGTCCTTGTCTTTATCAGCTCCTTGTAGCTCATTTCCTTCTTGTGGTATCTCATCTCCCTTTGTGCAGAAGTCTTAACCCTCATCTGTGGTATTCCAGAACTGGTGGGAATGGTGGTACTTGGTGTGAAACCTTCCTGATCGTCCTGCTTACTGAAAACTTGGTTTAGTTATAAATAGATATTCAAAGTTTGTTTTGTATTTTAGAAGCTTATTCCACTAAAATACCACATTTGATTTTGGGAAGTACACTGAAAACAATGTGCATTTTTTAATGGAATCTGAGATCTGTGTGCACTGTGTTGAGGCTCTTAGAGGGAAAGGGATTTTATTAAGCATAGAAGAAAGAAGTGACCAGGACCTTCCCATCTCTGTTTGTATTCTATAAACAGTACCTTATCAGCAGCAAATGTAGCATAATTTTCTGAACTGTGTTTACTTTTATAAACTTGTAGAGATGCTCTTTGTCTTCAGTCAGCATGGGCTTTAACAGGAGGATTAATTGATCTATGTACATGACTGTAAGGAGTGGACAGCAGTGAAGGGTAACGTTCTGATGGGGATAGTAAATCTCAGACACTCTCATAGACTCATAAACAAATGAAACAAAATGGCACACAGGAAATCAAACTATGCTGCATTAAGAACTTGGAATATTCTGCTTTTCTACAGCCTCCCAGCTGATCCAGGATTGACAGTGTGCAGCACGGAGGAGGAGTTCCTCCTTGAATAGTTGTGTAATTGAGATGCAGAACGAGCATATGTTATGTTCAGCTAACTGTGGGAAATTAAATGTGTTAACGACAAGACTGTTGTAGCTTCCAAGGCACCAGGCTGCTGGCATCACTTAGTCTTTAATTGGAGGTTTATATGAAACCTCATTTTTTGAGTACCAAAACTTATGAATACAAAATAAGGTGATAACCGCGACACACACTGTTGGTATTTAAGAGCACATGGAGTAACTAGGCTGCCTTGTCTGTATCATCTATTCCAGTGTTAATGTATGCTGTATGTTTTCAGAATTACAACTAACAATTTTCTACGTGTGGACTTCTTGGTAATTTCCATTCAAGTTTGTACAGACTTAAACTTGTTCCCAAAGGTGATCTGGAAGGCGTTTTTTTCCTTAAAAAACTGAGGTTATGCATATTAATTTCATGAAGCAGAAAAACAACTTGAAAAGGCTAAAAAGAAATTCTGTTTTCATTAACCTTCAAAATATCAAGACTGTCAGCTCAGGTCTTCTGTGATTATGCTGAAGGACCGAGATATATACTGTTAGCTCCTGAATCTTAAATGAAGCAGCATATGTGTTGAATCTTTAATAAATTCATCTTTTATCTGAAATGTTAGACGCTGAAGTGAAGTGGGTGTTAGTAAAAACAAACAAAAGCAAGAGTTTTGAGATTCTGGCTGAAAATCCCTTGTTCTGTTATCACATCTCTTTCTGTTTGCTCTTGCAGCGTTGCCTTCCCAGTTAACCTTCACTTGTAGCACGCCCTGGTTAGCCAAGACCCAAGGTCTCAGTGTGGGAAAACTTGCAGGTTAAGAAGCTGGTGTCTGTAAAGGCAGCTGCTCTTCTCTGCACCCTGCCCTGCTTGGCATCCACTGCTGTTCGTTTTAAGCATGGAAATAATAGTCTCTAATGGTTTTGGAAGTTTCTGGTGTTTCCATGCTGCTCACAAGGAACTTGGTAACAGCAAGGTAGACAGCTAAGTAGCTGGCTCAGGGATATCGCTGTCAGTTTGAAGACTTTCATCTTCAGGAGGTGGTGATGTTTCTGTACCAAGGAGAGACCTAGTATCTGTGAGGCTTGTTTTGAGCACTTGGTGGTTTTCTTCTGGTTGTAGTTTGAAACTCCAGGTAGTGTTGTGCCAACAGGCCAGGAACAGTCTGGCCTTGTGTCAGGGGTCAGGCTTTCTCTTTTCCCTTGAATAGCCACTAATTCCTTCCCTGCAGGTTACAGTGGTTTGTGCTGAGGCTGTCAGTCTAGGAGTTTTATCTCTGGGAAAAGGTGTAGAACAGGTAAGCTCCATTTCCTCTGTAGTTTTTCTGATCTGCATACCGATTTTGGAAATTAATAGTATCTTCCGGTATTTATTCACCAGTTGCTTTGGGATGTTACTGGTGTGTTCATTTGTGAGTAATGACATGGATTTCACTAGCAGGTAGTCTGAGGGAAATACTGTTGTGTCACTGCAGAGCTTTTCTGGATCTTTAATAGTAATCCAGACTGTAAATCCCTAAAGGTTGGCTTCCTTCTCTCGCTGTTTACCTGAGATGGATCCTTTTGAGGGAAGGAGTTGTTGAGGTTCTTATCTCATGTGTTAGTAGTTTGAGATTTTCAGGGATGAGATACAGATTAGCTATGTGACATTATTGGAAAATTGTCTTCTCTTGAACATGAGCTATTTATTACAGCAAAATAAAGTTCGGTGCAGAGTTCTGCTGTCAGTTTCCTAAGTTTTTCCTCATCCTTCTTCCCAAGTCACTCTCTGATGCTCCTGCTCTCCCTGCCTCTTGTTTCCATACCCTTTCTTCTGGTTGTCTCCCCTTCTTACCTCTCTTTGCCATGTGTGTTTTATTTGATTTTCTTTGCCATCTTGGTTGTGTGTTCCTCCTTCAGCTCTCCTTTTCCCCTGAAGTACACTCAGGCCTCTGTCAAAGCTGTTCATTAGGCAATCTGAATTTTTGTTGTCATAAAACCCAAGACTGAGATGACAACCCTGTGGTCAGGGCCATGTAACCACTGGCTGGTGGATCCTGGCAGGTTTCTGATGCATCTGGGTGCATCTTCATCTTGCCGTCATGACTGGCTCAGACGCATTATCCAAGTGGTGGCTTGTCACACTTGCTGTAGACCAGAGAAACAACATTTGTCATGTCTGTAGTTTGCTGATGCTTGACTCTGTGGACTTCAGTTTTTTTCACTAATTCTGTAAACAAGGAAAAGGTGGGGGTTTTTTGTTACTCCTGTAGACAGGAGAGGAATAATTCTTTTATAATCCATGGAAACTGCATGTATTCATCATTATACCAATTTAATACGTGGTTCTTTCTAAATCAACCTGGTAAAAAATATGGATTTGTTCTACGCCCTTACTCCGTCAGAGCTGATTTGTTTAATGACTAAACATACATGTGTTACTTTCTTTTTCTCTAACTACTTCTTTAGGAGTTAGAAGGGAGCAACCTACCTTTGAAGGTCTATGAATAATAGAAGTGACACTTAAAAGGGATCTATGTCTGTGCCTGTACAAAGCACCAGATGCGTCTGCAAGAGCCTGGAGTCCAGGGATCCTGAAGTACTGAGGTGCATCTCAGGACCTGCGTTGCTTCTTAAACCTTTTATGTCTGAGAAGGAAGAAGCAACCTGGTTGTAGCTCTGATGCACCATTATTATAGAGAGGGTTAAACCCTGGTTTGCCACCTTTTCCCTTGGGATGGTCCATGTCTGTGCCTATTTTGCTCTTTCCTGTCCACCTTTTCTTCCCTCCTAGAATGGAAATGTCAACAGAACCCACATATGCATAGGGACTAAACCCTTGGGAAACCAAATTACTGACCATGACCAGTTATTGCTTGTTTGTAGTAGGAGTCTGGTGGTGAATTTTGAGGACAAAGGTATTTCTTCTCAGAACTGTTTTTTAGCTTTTAAAAGCAAGAACTAGCTCATTCTAGCTTTGTGAATCTTGTTAGTGAGGGCAGGTGGAGGGATTTGTTGAACTCTTTGGGCTGTTTCCTTTCTGCAGCGGTGGTTCTGGCTGGTAGCTGGAGGTGAGGCTGGTGGCCAGGACAGAAAGCTCAGAGTTGGCATGTGAAGGATTTGTTTATTGCCTGCTGCACTTACGCATCAACACTGCTGTAAACTTCACTTCGTAAAGCGTCTCATAGAAATGCAGGTTCTAAAGCTTTTCTTGGAGTTGCCAGTTGTGTGCATGTTTCCAAGGTGCTTTGCAGGTTGTATGTAGTATTTTATTGTCTCCATCATGCTGAGTATTATCTTGGGGTGTCAATGTGGATATTGATGAAAAAATAGCTTGACTGTCTTACCAGCTTGCAGTTTAGCTTTAGTGTGAACTTGTTGTCATTTGTCATCACCTTTAATTTTAACATGAAGAGGTTTGCATATTGTTGTACCTGTGACTATTTGCATTCTCAGGGTGCTGCAAGAGCTCTTAGGTTTTTTTCCCAGTGTGTGTATCTAGCTAAGAAAGCACTAGTTTCATGCACACAGATGGTTTTTCACACTGCTGTTACTAATGTGGTGCTTTCACTGCTGGGTTAACTTTGGGGAAGAGGGAAGAAGTGAAAACATGAAGCAACTTCTATCCCTTGACTTGCACAGTCTAGCCTACAATCGGATACTGCTCGTAACTGGGCTCTGGTTTCTGGCACATTCTGTCTGTAATCCTGATAATGTGTGTTCTAGAAAATAACAGTGTTTAACTGCTCTTGCTAAGTAGTGTATTGATAAGTGTTTTGTCTACTTGTGTTAATAAATGCATGATTGCTTAATAATTCCGAGTTTATAGTGATCTTAATCTTCAGAATGTTTATAAACAAACTGGACAGTGAAGAGTAAGCCCCAAAATAAATTTAATGTTGTATTTATAAAGAAAAAAATATCTTACGGTTTCAAGCTCACAATCTGTAAGGCGTTTTAAATACATGAAAAGTATGCTTGTGGTTTGTTTTTCTAAGCTTTCTTTTTCCATTCCTATTCTTTGCTGCCATTTGTGTTACATGCAGGCAACTGGAGTTATTTCGGATGGGGAGAGCAGCTGAGTACGTAACAGTTTGATTTCTTGCAAGTTTTCTGATACTATAGTGATGCAGCATGCTCCAGTACGAGGACAGTGGAAATATTCATGCATATAGAAAAATCTGTTCCATTGTATTTTCTTTTACTTTCACTTTCACTGAGTCTTCATATTTGTGTGGATGGATGGCTGTTCATTTTTTCACTGTTTAGCTTTGTTTTGGCTGTGTTTTAAATGAGTTGCTTGTGCCTTCTACTGGAATTTGAGGGTAAGATGGCAGAATTGAACTATTCTCTTTTCCTGTAGAGATTATTCTGGTTTTCAACTTGTATTTGTCTTTTGTTTTATCTTGTAAGCACAAATCAATGTTTGCAGCAACTGAAAAGCACAAGGGAGTCTGTAGTGATTGTTTAAGGTGCAAAGATATGCTGGAAGGGACCACAGAAATTCTAAAAAACTGCAAATTGGAGCAAGTCTGAAAGCAGACCACTGTGAACAGCAGTGTGACAGAAGGGTTGTAGGTACTCCAAGTCAGTGAAATAGTGTCATGGCAAAAGTGGTGGGGATTTGCTTGAAACAGTGCTTTCTGGCCTTGGAAAGATAAAACTCAGGTAGTGCAGCTGTCTGTGATCTGTAGAGCTGATGCCTGCACCTGAAGACTGGTGTAATAACTTTTGCAGAGGCCACAAGGTTTTTGTTCATTTTTCCAGAAAATGTGCATGAAGCATACTAACTTTCTGGAAGTCCTACGGGTTCACAGAATCACAGACTCATTCAGGTTGGAAAAGCCCCTTGGGATCATCGTGTCCAACCATTAGCCCTACTCTACAAGTTCACCCCTAGACCATGTCCCCCAACACCGCATCTAAGCAATGTTTAAACACGTCCAGGGATGGGGACTCAACCACCTCCCTGGGCAGCCCATTCCAATATTTCACTACCCTTTCCATGAAGAATTTTTTCCTAATGTCTAGTCTAAACCTACCTTGTTTCAGCTCTGGTTCTACCCCTAATTACCTGAGAGAAGAGCCCAGCACCAGCCTCTCTACAATGTCCTTTCAGGTAGTTGTAGAGAGTGATGAGGTCTCCCCTCAGCCTCCTCTTCCTCAAACTAAACAGGCCCAGCTCTTTCATACGATCCTCATACGGTCTATTCTCCAGCCCCCTGACCAGCTTCGTTGCCTCCTCTGCACCCGCTCCAGCCCCTCGGTATCTCTCTTGTACTGAGGTGCCCCAAACTGGACACAGTGCTCGAGGTGAGGCCTCACCAGTGCTGAGCACAGGGGGACAATCACCTCCCTGCTTCTGCTGCTCACACTGTTTCTGATCCAGGCCAGGATGCCATTGGCCGACTGGCAAGGCTTCTGCTGAAGATACAGTGCATGGTTCCTCCTACCTGTAGGACCTGTAAAGATTGGTCCATCAGTCTCACAGTGAAGGTGGCTGTTCCCTGTGTCAAAACCAAGAGCGAAGCTGTTGCTGAGGGGGGTATGCAAAGAAAGGTCACTGTCACCACTGCCAGCAGGAAGAAGATTCTGCCTGATGCTTTTCCATTCTGGACATAATGGAATTTGGAGAGGACACTGCAGCCAAGTCACTTCAGTCTAATGTCCAGCTATTGTTACAGTACATTTCACACGTGGACTTGTTCTGCGTTTTGTAAGTTTTCACAGTCTGTCCTGCCACAACATGCTTTGTCTTCCTTGTTCTCCTGTCTTTCATCAAAACATAAGTCTTTGGGCACCAACAGTATTGACCAACCTCGTCATGCTTTCAGTGTTTCAGCTCTTTGGGGTTATTCTCAGGGGTGCAACTGGATAACTGAGAAATAACTAAACTTCTTACGCTACTAAAACAAAGATTGGTATTCTAAATAGCTTTCTTTTATTCCCCAATTTTATGTGTTTGGGAGGGAAATTGGACGCTTAAAGATTTAGGAAGGTTGTGCAGAGGGTGTTTCTGCTGTTTATCTGAGTGTTGTCACCAGGTGTCTTTGCTTTAAAAAGTCCTTGTGTTTGCGGAGCTCCCTGCTTCCCTCCCTCTCCTCCTGTGCTGTCCTCTTTGCAGTCTGGGCAGGCTTGGCCCAGTGTTGATGATGTTTATAAGTGAACTCCTTAATCTTGACAACGTAATGAAACACATACTCCTGACTGTCAACCTTCCACAGCAACTGAGGAGACATGTTGGTAGTTGGAAGACTGTTTCCTGGCAAGAGCTTCTTTCAAGAGGAGTGCTGTATCCTAGAGCTGTGCTAGTTGGGCAGAAGCACCTCAGAAAAGGGACATCTTGTGCGCCTGACCTGGTTTCGTTTTAAGAAGGGGAAAGACATAAAGAAGTAGGGTAGAGATTCAGAGCAGTCTTTGTGCTTCAGACTGTCAGTCCAGTTCTTGACTGGGTGTTTCCATAACAGAAATAATTTTCAAGTGGCAAAAACAAGGTTATGAAAACTTTTAAACCGAAAACTGAATATTGCTAGCTTGCTGTCTTAAAATTATGCAAATTTCTAGTGTATTCTAAATTGGTGAGGGCAATAGGATGGACTAATGACCTGCAAAGTTGCACTTAGGTAAATTCTCAAAATGTAGGAGTTTTTAGCTGGAGAGGTGTAGAAGAGCCCGAAATGTCCTTTTGGGATTTTGTTTGTTTGGTTTTCTGGGTTTTTTTTTCTTTTTTCTTTTTTCTTTCTCTTCCTCCTTGTTACTTCAATAGTCCTCTTTAAATTAGTGTGCATTTTGACTGGAAGTTTTCAGAAAGTGTCATCAGAAGTCACCGATGGTTTGGTAGACGATGGAGTATTGGGGCCTGAGACTTAAGAAGTTGCTGGTAGTTACAATGAAAAGCAGTTTAAATGGGTGAAGGATGGGTGGGGACTGCCAACTGCAAAAGCCCTGGTGTGGAGCTGGCAGAGGTCTCTTCCGGACTTGGACTAGAAGACGTTCCTTCAGTTCATATACTATCTTCTTTTCTAGTGTTACAAAAATAGACAGAAGCTGTGAAAAGCTCAGTGGCTTATCTTGGAGAAGTAGTGGAAATTTTGGGATACAGAACCTTACGTGAACCTCCTTCTTCCCAAGTCCCTGAGTGTGCTGCACGTACTGCTTTTGTTGGAAGTTTTTGTTCAGGTTTGTGGAGGAAAAGCTTGGAGGCTTGACCCCAGCTCTCAGTGGTTGATGACTACATCACTGCTAGAAAAGCAGGAGGCTATTTCAACTGAATGGAACCTTTTGAGAGGAGCTCCTGCCGTGCGTTGGGATCTTAAAGCAACAAAAACGCTTCTGAAAGTGTATTCATCCACCCACCTGTAATAATTTTGCTGTTGACTTTCTTTCCTGTCCTGAAGCTTGATGTAAAAAGACTTGCCAGAGGTTAAATGTGACTAGTGGAGCTGGCATGACAGGGCTGTACAAAGTGGTCTTGAAGTCAGTGTATTAAAAGCTGTATGTGTTCTGCCCTGCAGCAGTGGCATAATAAATCCTGGAGGCAGGAGTGGGGAGGCATTACAGTGTTCCCAGGAGGCAGTTTGTTTCAGAGAAGCTATCACCTTTCTTGATTCCCCCCCCCCCGCCCCGTACTCTTTGTAAAATCCTACTGTGCCATGTGACTGTCCAGTGGGTTTTCTTCTTATGCTGCCTATATGCATGAATATTCGGTTATTAAACTTGAACAGCATGCTTCTGCCCTGCCCCTTCAGCCTTACCCCCCACTCTACACAGTGGGTCCAGTGACAACAGAGCAGTTTTCATCCTTTGAGAGCTCATGTTATATGTGGAATTTCTCAAGTGGGGATAAAACAATTACTGACTTTTTATGTTTATTGCTATTTATCTTGGTGTTAATTGATCTTCAGAGTCTGAGGCTAAGCCACAGCATTCCTTATAGAAGACTGTATCATCTGTTTAAAGAAGATACTTGAATTTATCACATCATATGTGTTGTGAGGGATATTTTGCTGAAAGATGGCTGTAATACATGATCCCTCTTTCTGAAGGGATGCTGCATTCCCAAAGCTGCTTCTGCAAGTTCTTGTCAGTCTCTTAAATAAATTTTAAGTGTCACGTATGTTAATGAATTGGATCATCACCATGTGCAGGCATTTCACAGTAAACTTTTTTGCATAGGTAGTGCGTGGTACAAGCCACATATGGGCCAGGTTTTGGTGCTTTAGTAATCAGGCTGAGCAATGTCTTCGTTTCTGAACACTTCCATTAAATAAAGTGAGATTGCTCAGAGAGTAGGTGAAAGTCATCATGAATAAGAGTTCCTGCAGTTGGCCCTTAATTTATGAGTCAGTTGAGAATTTCTTCCTGGTATTAACATCTATGGATGCTGTAGGCGCATGGTGCACACATCAGAGAAGAAACGTGTTCCTGCCTCATCAATGTTTGTGGTAGATGGAGCCTGATGTCCTTTAAATATGTCACCGGGGAGGTATTTTGTGCCCTGACCTGTAAGAAACTTCCTCATCCTAAACACCAGTAAAAACTTGGAGAAATTCTGGTGCCACCTTTTATAAACATACATGCTGTAAATGTTTGATTAAAACTTGAGCTAATCAGCTATATTTAGATGTTACTTAGAGATACTGTGATTTGCATGGGAAATCTTGGTTTGATGGTGAAGAGGTGAGATGTGATGACTGGTCAACAAATCCAGGCAGTGCTTCTCCAACAGCTTGGTCAGGGAATCCAGAAACCTCTGGGCCCGTTGGCTGGGCAGAGTTGCCAACTTGGAGAAGCTATGTCCTGCTTCCTGATAACCATAGATGTGTAAGTCTTCACGTGCTCTGATACTGAGTCTATCCCAGTATTGGTGAGTTACTGGATTCACTATTTTTCTGACCTGGACAGTTGTACTGTGATTTGTATTTGTTACTGTACTGTTGTGGTGAGATATGTTGTTTCTCCCTAAAGCTGTTTGTCTGGTGTATTTTTTACGAGACCCCAAACCTGTCACTCAGTTGGGCTGCCTGAATCCCCTACAAGTGCTGCTAGTGTTCATGCAGCCACAGATGGACGGAAGTTGAATCCTATCAGAGTTACTTAGGTTTTACTGTAAATGCAAGTTACACCTGATGGGAAGAAGCAAGTAGTCCAGCAGCGACGTGAGGCAATAGAATGCTCTTTGAAACAGGTTTTCTGTCCCAACAGAGGTAATTATTGTGCATTAGGCAGTAATGGATCAAGTGTTCAGCAATGACATTGCTCAGCTAAGTAGCAGTTGTTACCCTTCTGAGGGTGTTATGTGTCTTGTGATCTACAAATAGATCAGCCCTTGCCTCACAGTCTGAAAGTTTGGTGCTTCTCAGAGGGGTTTGGCACTTTGGCATATTGAATCATTTTTGCATAGCACATCTTGAGTGTTTCTCCTGAGCACTGAACTGTAATAGAATTGATGGACGTTGTGCTTTTAAGAAAGCTGAATAAAGCAGGATGTGATTGGTACTCATTTCTATTCAATTGACTAGAGACTGACAAGAACTCCGCAGCATTTAAACTACTAAAAACCAGGAGGCTTATCTCCATTTTCAGTATGGACAATCAAATTGAATTGATTGTACTTAGGAGAGTAGAGCAGAGCTTTTTCAAGTGGTTTTTTGCAGAGATGTTTTCTGCTGGGGTTGTTTTCTACTCTTCCATCCACTTCAGGGTGCTGGCAAAAATCTCACTCAGATCAGAAGGAATTCTAAAAGGTTACTGAGGGCAAATTTTACCTTGGATTAAAAAGAATGGGGATTGAATTGGAGGTGTGGGAAGTGCCAGTGGAAGGAAAAGGTGTTCCCTGATGCAGTATTCCATCTTCTCAGAATTTCAGCAATTAAATTCAGGGGTTTTTAAGGATCTGGAATGAAAACAGCATTTTCATTTTATTGTTCAGCCTCATGGTGAATGGCTGTGTAGGACACATACCATTGAATAACTTACCAGAGGGGGCTTTAATTTGATTGTCCTTTTCAGACAGGCTTTTAGCACCAGGGGGAGTGAATAATGGCTGATCCTCATTTTCCTTTGTTTCAAGCATGTTAATGGTGCACTGCGCTGCCTTAATGGTGTATTTCACTTCAAGCTTGCAAAGATAACCTTGCATCGTGCACACCCAGAAACAGCTGTACACCAATACTGTAGTTTTGATGCTTTTCCTCACTATAACTCTACTTTCTCCTTTTTGTTTTATGAAGGGTTACCAAGCAGAAGTGTTTCTGCATGGAGAGGGACTCACTGGAAAGGAGCTTTTTGCTTTGTGAAGGTTATCGTTAGTGTTGACAGCTAAATTTAAGCTAATGTACCTGTGTCTGTTAAATGTAGCAGCTTTCCCCTATAAGAAGCAATAGAATTGTTTATAAGCAGAGCTGCTCTCTGAGTTCTTATTTTCCTACTGAGTGCCTCTCATTGGTTTCTCATAAACTAATACTTTTCCAAGATATAAAAAAAAGGCACTAAAAAAAAATCACAGATCTCTAGGGCACTGGTTAAGGGTGCTAAGAAGAGGTAGTGTTACAGCTTAAAGGACCAAAAGGAAAGAGCTCCTTTCCATGAGGAAATGTCTGGGGCTCTTTTTTTAACCCCAACATCTGAATGTTCATTTTTTGGCAGCAACAAAGAGTCTGAAATTTTGGGTGTTGGGGTAGTTTGGTTTTTTTTTACGTTTTAAACGAAAGTGTCTTAATTTGATTATTATGGGTGACTACAGAGAAATAAACACCTGTGGTAGGAGGTGGGGAAGGAGAGTATAGAGGCCATCACTGGAATTCCTCGGTACGTACATACTTGAGGGAACTGGAGGTTATAACCAGCTACCAGATGGGAGATACATCTGTAGCAGAAACAGTGGGGTTTTTGCCGTTCTTTAAAAAGTACACGGGCTTCACTGTCCCACCAAGGCAACTCGGGAGGGAGCTGTGCCCTTAACTACTTTTGTTCCTCAGCCTTTGAAGATGCTGACAGTACTGTGGATGATCGAGACAGTGACTACCGCAGTGAGACCAGTAACAGCATTCCTCCGCCGTACCACACGACTGTGCAGCCCAATGCCTCCGTGCACCAGTTCGCGGTACCGTCGCGCCTGCAGCAGCAAGGGGTCTCGCGGGAGCCCTGTGCTGACTCCCTGCAGAATTATGATCTGGATTATCGGGAGCACATGACCATCAGGTGGGTGCTATCTTCTGGGTAGCTCTTCTTTTCCCATTGATTTTCCCATAGCAGGCCTAGAAGATGCCATGCCAGCAGGGGAGGGCAGCTCAGGGGCTCCAGAAGGCTTCTGAGAGGAAGGCTTTACATGTTTATGTGCCAGGGCACTGGGTAAGGGGTTATTCTGGTACCATTGCATGGGTGTGCCTCCCAAGCCGCTGAAATGTGATTCAGCAGAGTTATTCAATTAGGAGCTTCTCTTTTGGGGCAGATTTAGTTTCTGTTCTGGATAAGCTCCTGTTCTTCTCTTAGTCTGCTGAATCAGTATATTCAGGAAAAAGTCTGTAACCAATTCAGGTGGGTTTTTTTTTCTGTTACCAGGTAGCACTGTTCAATAATGTGTTTTCTCTTTTGATTTTCTTTGAGCTATATGGGTAGATAGTTTACTTGGTTTGAATTAGCTTTTTGACCATGAATCTGTAGTTTCAAAACTGCTTTTATCATCTTTAAAGAGTAAGTATTGCAGCATTAACTGACCAAGATCAATGACTGTGAACTAGAGCTGGCTGGGAACAGTAGGAACTTCACACAACTGCTGTTCCAAATAAAGGACGAGTTAAGTGTAAATGGAAAGCAGAAGAACTTGGACAGTGCTGGTCAGCTTGGTAAGAGTGGGCGTGTGGAACAAGCCATACTGCAGCTTCTGCCTTTGGTGTGGAAGAAAGAGGCAGTTGCTTAAACACCGATTAGAGGTGCAGGGTTTATATATATTAGAACTGATCTTTTCCTACCTTGTCTCCTTTGGTAGGAATCTTCTTTTTTCCTGAAGCCTGAACCTGAATTCTGTTGTCCTCGTGGGTGTATGACTGAGGCTAAATTTTACTCTTTTTGCTTTATGGTATTTAATGGTAAAAGTTCAAGTTTAATAGTAACATTTAATGTTGTTACTGTTACTGAGATTTCAAGCAGCAGAGGCAAATGTGCCCACAAAATGCTTTTACCGCAGTGTGACATGTCATTCTTAGTGCTCTTTTTCTAGTATATTAAATATCCTATATAAGCAAGTTATTCCCTTTCCCATGCTGTTCTGTACTGCTGGTTTGCAGTGGTAAAATTGCTGAAGATCTCACTTAAGAATCTGGGGAGGTGAGCTGGAGCTTTTTCTTTATGGAAGAGCCAAGCTGAACAGTGGTGTTGGGCACCCAGCCTGAGGAAGCCGGTGGTGGCTGTGTGTATTTGCAGTTATGTGACTTCTTGGAGTGGTGTTGACAATACAAGTAATCTTCCATGTCTCACTTAGCTTGGAGGCAGGGAGTGTGTGCCCTTTTAATGGTATCTGATGGATAAATGTGTTTGTAAGAACTTCTAAAGAAGCACTTGATGGTTTGAATTGTTAAAGAATACCAAGATGGCATATATAATTTTTTTCTGATTTCCTGAAGGTATTGATATGAAACCATCTGGATGGATTAAGTTTACTTAAAAACTATAAGCCTTCTAGTCTGCTCTAGTCTAAAATTACTTTTGCTCCAGGAAGGCAAGTCCTAGATTGTATTCCATTCTCTCTGGGCATTCCTGTTCCCATGTGCATTTTCAACATGCCCAGCAAGACTTTCTGCTACATATTTAATCTTAAAACTTAGAAAATGCAAATAAACTTTCCAAAAAAGCTACATGGGATTCTCTTTCTTTCCAGAAACGTATTTCTAATGAGAGCTGGCTGAAAAGAAGCACGTGGGTAGATCTTAAATATTTTCAAAACACAGTTGTAGCAGAGTATTGCAAAACCAAATTGTGTCCGACTTCTGCTCCTAGCAGCTCTAAGTGCTGTGGAGCAGGCAGCCACCTGATGAAATCAATGTTCCTGGCAGAGACTGCACTGGGTGACTGCTGAGGAAATTACAGTTCTTAGGAGGCTGTTCTGGGCAGACCCAGAGCAACCAGAGAAGGTTCTGCTAGAACCTGTCTTGAGTTGGGCAAAAAGTTGTTTGTGCCAAAATTCTTCAATTGAAATTGGCTGTACTAACACCTGGGGTTTTTTTTCCTCTTACAAAATTTGAGTTTGGCTGGAAAAACTCTTGTCTTCTTTACCAACTGTTACATGCAATTGTGTTCCTTTAATAGAAGTACATGTATTTTATTCCCACTTCTCCTAAGGATAAGCATTATTCTTACTTGTCCTTTGAGTATGTTTTGCTGCCAACAGCCAGTTTGGCTTCAGCAGATCAGACATCTTCCTCTCAGATTTAATTTTGTTTAAGCCCTAACTTTTCTTTGCAGCGTTCATTTTTCATAACCACGTCTCCTCCGTGTCTCCCTGCTCTTGCTGTATTTATTTCCAAGGTGATATGATTGCACGGACTCCACTGTGAGTGTCAGAACTGACACAGAGTCCACATCTGAGTCCAGTCAAATGACAAGCTGCCAGTGCTCGCTACAGAGCAGGCACTCTCTAGATCTGTCGGATTGGGTGGGTTGACCTCTTTGCAGCCGGTGTGCCTGTCTCCTTGCTGATGCTGCTGTGAAGGGGTCTTACGATACATTTCAGCTGATACTTGTTCTTTGCCTTGGCTCTGTTTCAGATCTGTGGTAGCTTAATGGTGGGGTGATGTTGCCATCTGTTTCTCCTCTCAGGTGCTGGGACTTCTTGTCATTGCTTTATTTCTAGTAAAAAGAATGTTTTGTAGAATAGCAGGAGAAGCACAGGGGGGAGGAGCTCAATTAGAAAGAAAAGTAATTTCTTTTTATGCCTAAATTAGTCAATTGTTGGTTCAGCTTTTGCAGCTAATGGTTCTTCAGGCATTCATGCAGCTCCCATTGCTTTCAGCTGAGATTTGGAAGGCTTGATCCAGTAACTATTATGGACCTGGGAGTCTTTTAAATTTTATTATCTTTTTAAAGAAAATTATTTCAATTACTAGCTTAAAATTGCAAGCAAGAAGTGTAGGAAATGTTCTAAACTGTGTTGAACGGGGTCATTTAAATTAATGAGTATCTCTCCAGTTAGTATAAGTTAGCTAATAGTGGTGGAAAAGGAGCACTAAATGAGCAGCAGTGAAAATGCAATGACCTATTTCTCATTCAGAGCTACCCCACCAGTATCCCATAGTGGGGTGCCCCAGGCAGCTCTGGGATGAAGACTCTTGTGTTAGCAGTATCCACAGGACACCCATGTGCCCTTCGAACTTTGCCTTCTCCTGCCCTGCTCTGACAGAGTCACAGCATGTGTGCCCTCCTGCTCCTTAGTTCTCAGCCATGAATGATACCAGACAAAGCAGTAGCGCTTCTTTCAGAGAAGCCTTTAGATTTCTTACTTCTACTTTCTAAGTAATGTAGGCTGTCAGGAACTCTTCTTGTGAGACTTGGATAAAGAGGAAGCTTTGTTGCTATGAGCCTTTGGGTTGTTGAACAATTGAGATAATCCTTCTGATCAAGGGCTGGGAATTAATCCCAAAATCCCCAGGGTCGGTTAGGTTTCTAGGAAGCTTCAGATTGTTTGACTGCAGGACTTATTTAGGTTCATTATCAATGGAAGTACAGATACTGAAAAGGATCTGAGGCTTACAATGGGCTAATATCCATTACCAGTGTTTTGTTTGGCCTTCTGATCCTGTAACAGCTCTGAGGATCTTAATTTTGTGTTGGTAGGAGCCCCCTGAGGGCATTAGCTGCAGTGAGAACCCTCCCAGCAGAGAGGAGTGGTGGAGTAGCTGGAAATCCTCGTGCTGCTTGTGTGCACAGTTTGTGTTTTGCTCCATGTCCCCAGTGGAGCCGAATGACTCCTGAGCCTTTGCACGCACTTTCTGCTCCACTCTGGCCCCCCGGGAGAAAGAAAATGCCTCTGTCCTTTATGAATACTGCTAAAACAAAAGTCTGCAGCCTCGAGTGACCAAAATGCACGCATAGCATAGTGGAACGGTGTGTGTGGGTGCTGTATCTTGAAGTAGTCCTGTTACTGGAAGAAATGACTTCTTTCATCATGCTTAAAAAAGTTACAGCAGAGTACTGGTACGGCCAAGGCTGTGCGCCCTCTCTTGATCACAACGAACTGTTCTCCTTCAAACAGGTGTTTCTAAATTTTTCTTCACCTATAACCAGTGGAATATCATAACCCATGCTGCTTTGTTTTTGACTATTGGGTTGAAATGTAATGGTGGTAGATTGTCAGGTTTTCAGTTTTCTCATGTCTATGTTTCTGATTTTAATTTTCCTTTATTTAATGCATGGTTTTTTTCATTACTGTTTTTTCTGTCCTTTCTAGAGCTTTTTAAAAACTGTTATTTTTTTCCCCTTTCTTCTTTTTTTTTTTTTCTTTTTGCTGCCTCTCTTCCTTTCCCTCCCACACCCCTTATTTCTTACCTTAGACGAGGATCTCTAGCTAGAAATGAAAGAGTCAGGATCATTCCATTTAACTCCGAAGATGGAGAAGAAGAACAGGAGAGTAACTATGAAGAGCTAGGGAAACTTCTAATAGAGGAATTCTTAGAAAAGAGTCATAAAAATAGAAGTTGGCAGGAAGGAAACACAAAAAAGATGAAAACTCCCTCAAAAAGAGAAAATTACAATCACTGTGAAAGGTCAGGGTGCTGCCAAAATGTGTATCTGGAATCAGGGTCTGTAGATGTCCCCAGGTATCCTCAGGAATATGATACAATAGACAGGAGAAGGAAAAAGAAGCTGAGATACAATTTTGAAGACAGTAAACAAATAACCCTGCAAAATAATCAAGGTCTGCAGTTTCCTGGGGAGAAAACAGTTTATTTCAATGGTGTGACAACTAGTTCTGAACCTAATGATGATTTCCCAGTATATGACAGAACTGGGAAATACACCAATAACTCTGAAAGTAAGGAACGGTTACCTACTTATCCCATCCTGCGTCCATACAAAAACGGCTTAATGGTTAAAAGTGGCAAGTTGCCCAACAAGCAGGGAGTGAACCGTGAGGGCTCACTTCACCTCAGTAGCAGTGGAGATGTGAAACTCATTGGGATGCCAGATAACACCTTTGTGCCTGTGGATATCCTTGAGGAATTTGACAGCAGTGCTTCTGATGAGTTTCAGTACTCACCTGTTTCGGATGAGGAAATGGAGGAACTGGCTACACTGTCACAAACGTGGTGTGATTCTGACATTAGCCATTTGAAAAACTTCACTGTTAATTACCCTACACATCTGGGGTCCCAGTTAAAGGCTAGCTGTGATAAAAACCACAAGACTAAAGGGAGCAAGCATGGTCATCCTATGCAAGACTTAACACTGTCTCCTGTTGAAGAACCCACGGAGGAGTACATAGACACGATGGATGAACTGCAGTGTCTAGTAGAATCAGTTTCAGAATATTTGGCTGAAAAGGAGGAAGAAATCAACAAATTTGGTGCATTGCCAGAGTCCAGAAAAAATGTTGAGAACACCTCACTGAAGCAGGATAATGCTGATAACCCAGAGGAAGGGAAGAAATCTGAACAGACCAAGCATCCTTCTGCAGAGGAGAGTACCAAGGGCAAATCTGAATCTCTCCCAGACTTGTCAGGTGTGAAGAATACAATGAATTCCCTGTTCAGCTCTTTCACTGAAAAGGTGGGGTCAAGCACAAAGCAGCTCACAGCCTCTGTTGAAAAGCTTGTTTCTGCTACTTCAGAAAAGACAGAAACCAGAAACTCATCAGAAAGTGGAATCTCTAATATATTTTCTAATAAGTCCAAAAGTGAGAGTTCATCTTCTGAAGTGACATCAGATAATAAAGTGGATACCAAGTTCTCCATTCAGTCTTTGCTGCCTTCCCAGGTGGGTGGTGATAAAAAAGCCCAGAATGCAAACTCTAACAAGCCAGAAACCACCGAGATGGACAGTAAAGCTCCCACACTGCATCAGCCCCAGCAATCGCAAGGAACTACCACTAGCAGCCAGCAGAACCAGCATTCAGTTATGAATTCTGTTCTAGGCATGCTTAATCCCTTAAAGATATTCTCTGAGAAGGAAGTGCCAAAGCAAGAAGTCATAAAAGAGGAGCACAGCAAGGACGACAGCCATGCTGTGAAGGTTGATGAGGCAAACATAAGCGAGAGACCATCAGGACAGACAGCAGCCAAGACCAGCAACATTATTGCAGAGGTACAGACAAATGAGACTAGAAGCAAGGCAGAGGTAAATGCAAATAGCACTTCTGTGTCTTCCGTCTTTGGTAGGCTCACAAACTCAGTCAGTTCCTTCAGTCTAAAAGCCAGTTTTGATGGTCTCTTGGCTCCCAAGCATCAGGATGTGCCAAAGAAGCAGTCAGATTTGCATCATGGTACAAATCAGCCAGATGTCACTGTGAAAGAGACTGTGCCTCTTGCCAGGGAGCAACCTCCTGAAAATTCCTTAGGGGCTCAGCATACTACAGATCATGCACCGGGAAACAAACAAAACAGAGGTAATGTGGAACTTAACTCACAGCCTCAAGATCAGGGTACAGCATCTGAAAGTTTTTTCAGTCCACTCAAAAAGTCTTTCAGTCAATTGTTGCTGCCTCCTGCTGAACAAGGGCAGAAGGAAAGTACATCTGGGCATTTTAAAGGCCGTAAGTCTGAGGAAGATATAAGACAAAATAGTTCATCCAATGAAGGACACTCATTTCCTTTTAGTGGGAAGCTTCCTTTTTTCAGTGGGTTGGGTTTTTCAGAAAAGCAGGAACCTACGAAGGAGAAAGGAAGCTTTATTCCTTCGTTATTTAAATTTTCTTCTGCAGAAAATCTGGCACCTTCACAGGACCAAAGAAGTCATCGGAGTTCTAGTGGCACCTCTTTGCCTGAAGACAGAACCTGTAATTCAGAACATGCCATTTCATTAAAATACAGCTCTGCTCCGAATTTATCAGACCATAAGGAGGAACTTGTACAAACAAAAGATATGAATAAAGAAAACCTATCTAGTGCCCAAGTACATAGGGAAAAACACCAGGAGAGTGCCTCTTCTACTTTTAAGGCTTCAGGAGAGCAGCAGAGGACTAAGAGTACTCAGGGAGAACCTAGAAATGTAAAAGGAGACTTGATGAGAGAAGGACTAAAGGCACCAGACTTAAATGATAGTTCAGCTGAATCTACCTCTTCAGCCAAAGGGCCAGAAGCTGTAAGCACAGATGATACACAGCAGAAGCACACACCAGGTTTTCTTTCTGGGTTTCTTCACATCTCTTCCAATGAAAACATAGCGAATAATCAAGACTTGGCTGCTAAAAGTGAAAGTGATGGCCAGAAAAGCACGGCTCCGGGATTATTTTCTGGCTTATTTAAATTTGCTTCAAGTGAAAACTTGTCTGAATGTAAGCAAGAGAAGGTGAAAGCAAACCCTTTAGGCTTCATGAAGCTTTTTGATCGAGGTGAGGATTCTAGTATGCAGACAAAACCCAGCAGCTCAGGAATGGCTTCTGATACTCAAAGCAGCACTGGAGAAAAGCAGGAAGCTTCCAGCTTCTTAAAAAATCTCCTGCCCAAACCAAAGGAGAAACTGGATAATTTGAAAACGATGGAAACTTCTAAAACTACTGATAATGTGTCCAGTATAAGAGGTAATGAAACAGTTGAGCCTGCTGTTCCCCACTGCAGACTTCCTGTGTTCCATGATGCTCTAAATCCTCAGGACAAGGTCGAGGACTTGTCTGGAAAGCCCGTAAATAGTAGTCGTCTCCCTTCTCAGGATGCAGAATCTAAACCTCTTCCAAGTCTTTTAAACAAAGGATCAAATGAATTTCTCAACTTGACTAATGAAAGCTATAATGTTAGGGAGCAGCACGCAGCTTATCAGGAAACAAGAAGTCATTCTAGCTTTGAATGGGAGTATGAAGTGGGGGAACTGGCTAACACTCGTGAAATAGCAATACCAGTTTACTATGTGTTAAACCAGAACTCTGTTCTGCCCCCTCAGTTCTCGAACTGGCCTGAAAATGACACGGTAGTGAATCTCTGTAAAAAGGATGGCAATGCCAATGTGATGGATTGGCAGACTAATGCCAATTTTGATGGTCAGAGTTTAGATTTAAGTGTGATGTCGTATGAGTCATTTGACCAGTTAATATTTCAAGATGTTTGCTCAGAAGAAAATGATGCATGGACTGCTAACTCCCACAGTGAAAGTTATAGTAACTTTCCACCATTTGGAAAAGACAACAGTTACTCATTTGAAGAGCTGCCCATGGATTTAAGCTACTCCTCTGGTTGTGATGGAACAATGTGGACTCTAATTGACCAAGACACTTTAAGTATGGATGAGAGCTTTATGTACTCATCCTATAGCCAGGAGTATCAGGAGTGGCTAATGATGCTTGAGCAGGGTATATGGTGGCCATCAGAAGATGGTGACTGTGGCTACTACATGTACAGTGATAGCCAGTATGTGTATTCGCTGCTTACTGACCCCACTGGACAGTACGTCTACGTGTGTGCTCCCGAAACGCATTCCTATTTGGACTGCTGGGATTATAACTTTCAGATGGATTCCATTCCAAGAACTGTGCTAGAAGACAACACAGTTGCTGTTTGTGGCTTTAAAGTCCCTCTTGGCAGTGAAGATGAGCTGTTTTGGTTTGCTGAAGAAGAACCTTTAGATGATTATATAACAAATAAACCTCTGGATTTGTCAGTAGCTTTGCAGAGAAGCGATCAGCTGATGAACATGAATTTGGAGACGTTTTCACAGATGTTCGAAGAGTCTATTTATTATCAGAGAGAGCAACCATTAGACTTCTCCGGTTATAAACTTCAGAAACTCAAAGTAGATTTTAGACCTGAGAAGGAAACGCTGAGCTATTCAGAGGAGTCTCCTCCAACCCTTGATCTTAGAACACATTCCAGAGTGGCTTTCAGCAACTCACTGAGTAAGGAAATGGACACCAAGAAAGCGGATAAGGTTGTTCCTGTGACAACTGCTGGGAGTGGGTCATCAGGATTCTTTGGGTTCCATCTGTTTCAATCTCCTCCTAAAGGTGAAGAAACTGTAGCATCATCTGAAAAAGTAACAGAAGCAAGTAAGACTGAAGAAGACAAGAAAACACCAGTTAACAAAGTTAGCTCTTTATTTTCTGCTTTGGGTGGACTGATCGGGAAGTCTTCAGGTCCTGACACTGAAGCATCAGAAGGTTCTGCCTTGAAGAGGACAGACACACAGTCAAAATCATCTGGAAGTAAAGCTGATGTTTTATCACTTGCACCAAACAGAAAATTCGATGAGGCACAAGCAGGGCAGAAGTTCCCTGTTACATCAGAGCCAAGAAGAAATGCTTCATCAGAACTTAATTTGGAGGCTGCTAGAAGTGAAAAGCCAGAACTAAATCAGAATGAAAACATCTGTGTTAAAAAACCAGGACTGACAAAATCACCCTCTCAGCTGAGCCAGACTTCTCCGGACAGCAGGTTTGTACGACAAGAGAGACCTGTTAAAGCAACACCGACTTCCAGACATCCTGAAAGGCATGCAAGTACTAATGAACCTAGTCAGTCACAGGAAAATCAGAGCTGCCCAGCCACTGAGCCTGAGGAGACATTGTTTAAAAGTGCTCTGAAATTGTTCAGTCTTGGAGAAGACTCTCCTGCAAGCTCAACTGCCAACAAACCCCAAACTTCAGGATTTTTTGATTTCTTTAAGACGCAAGTGAGCAAAACACCGCAACCATCACCAGACTTGCAAAAAAGTCAAAGTGTTAAACCAGAAAAAGTGATACAGCCAGAACAGAAAGAAACCTCCAGCATCTCATCATTATTTGGATCCCTTGGAGATCTCTTCAAAGCAGAGGCTGTCTCTTCTCAGCCAACTCCAAGTACTGTGACTTTGCCAAAACCCAGCAGCAGAACTGTGGCCGAGTCCAGACAACAAACTGAGAAGTCTGGAGGTCTTCAGAGTGCTAGTATGCCATGTCTGTCCTCCACCACCAGTGGAGGGGTGAGGACAGAGGGCATGGACACGCGGATCTCTCCCAGCCCTGGCGTGCAAATGGAACAACGAAACAGAAAGGCTGAGGAGGGATTTCCTGAAAATACAAAACAGCCCCCTGGAAATGCTTCACAGAAGCCAGTGGATGTAGGTCCCAAAGTAAGCCAACTGAGTCAGGCAGCTGTGCAGCAAAGCAGCATACCCACAGTTACACCAAAGCAACAAGGAGGAAGTCGTTCAGGAGGCACGGTTAACCAGGCAAAGCCAAAGCCCAATCAGACACCTAAGGAGTCAGGTTTTGGTTTGCCGTTCAGCTTTTCTGGTGTCACTGCTCCAAAATCACAGCCAGCACAGCCAGCCAGTAGGAGCATATTCTCCTTCTTCACGGGATCAGATGAACCAAAGCCAGCAGCACCAGCTGCTGCTCCTGCTAGTGGCAAGCAGCAAGAAACAGAGGGGCTGTTTCATCTGCCCTCCTTCTTCTCCAGCAGTCCAGCTCCTGAGAAGAGTGTACCTCAAAGAAGTACTAGCTTCAGTTTCTTCAATTTGACATCCTTTTTGGATGAAAAGCTACAAACTGCTCCAGGACAGGAGAATAACACAAAACCAGCTAAACCAGTGAACTCTAAGCCGTATGTGAAGCAAAATATTTCCACTGAGTCTGGTATCAAAATTAGCAGTTCTGCCAGGGAACAAGATGCAGACAATAAAAAAGAAGTGGATGATATTATTGCAGCAGTGACTGGCAAACAAATGTCTAGTAACCTCAGGATCCCAGAAAACGAATCAGAAATGCTGGCAGTGGAAAAGGTAGAAAGCTTTGCTGAGGTAGCTGAAGAGAGAGACCTAGAGAAGCTTCCACAGACCAACAATGCTGCAATAACCAGTTTGACTCCCTCTGGTCCTTGCCTTCAAACTCCCAGTGAGCAGGAGAGTTCTCAGGGCCAGCAGGCAATTTCTGTAGAGGCAGAAGAAGATGCTTTGGGTAGCACAGGTAAAGTGGACGGTGGTGCATTTCCTATTGATAAAGAAGAGCCTTATTCTTCAAAAGAGCAAGCTTCTGAAGAGAAAGATTATAGCATGGACATAGATGATAAAAAGGATTCCCAGAGTCTAAAAGATTTAAATATTACAAGTGACATAAAAAGTGAAGCAGTCTCTGAAGAAATCTGTGTACAGCATGAGTTGCTAGAACACAGATTACCTGAACAAGCTCCTGGCAACAGGTTGCAGCAGGCACAAGAGCCACACTTTTCCAAAACGCCAGAAGCTTCTAAAATGCCAGAGGCATCTGATCTGCAAAACAAACCTAAGGAATCTGAGAGTGATAAATCGGTACTGGATTCTTCTGTGGAAATGTTTTCAAATTTCATGACAAAAATGAAACCACCTAAAACATTATCTGGTTTCTTTTCCCAACCTCAAGCTACTGCGCCTCCTACCGCACAGAAGAAAAGCTCCTCTTTCTTTGGTTTCTCATCCCTCCCCAGTGGCCCAGCACCAGCTTTCACAAATGATCTCTTTGGCATCTTCAAAGGTCCAAAGGAATTTCCAAAAGAGATGCCTCCAAAATCCACCCCTAAACCTCAAAGCAGCAGTGTGAAAGATGTCACTGGATCTATTCCAGCAAAAGACTCTAAGGAGACAGAAAATACAGCTGCAGTGAGAGAGTCTAAAAGAGATGTCACAAGCTCTCTAAAGGAGGATGTATTACCTGTTTCAGCAGAAGAGAACTCCACAGAAGAATCTCCTATGAAAATAGAAACTGAGGAACATAGGAACTCGGAAACCTGTAAAGAAGAACTTTTGAGGATCACTCCAGAAACAGCAGTCTCCAGTGAAAATCACGCCCTTGAGGTTCTGCAGTCACATACTGATGCACAACCCTCTGAGGCGGAAGATACTGAGCCATGCCAGTCTGACTTCAGTAGTGGAGTTGATGCATTGCAGGCTGAGGCCACCAAACAGACTGATATAAGTACATGCCAAATAGATGTGTGGTCTTCACATGTAACAGAGGACCATGCTGCTCCTACAGACAAGGCAGCCATTGACATCCTTCAGGTTGACTCTTCAGATAGGCTTGAGCTGGAAATGAAAACCCCAACTAATGGGGCAGACACAAACCTATTCCAGTTGGACGAGAGTGCTGCACTTGAATCAGAGCCAACTGTTACAGGGGATGAGGCCAGTGCTGGCATTGATCAGCAGAATGTGATCAGCAGTGGTGATAGAGAACCCACATCTCCAGCTGATGAGCCCAGTGTTCATCTGCTCCAGCCAAATGAAGAGACGATGAGTGAGGCAGAACAGCAAACTGCTGAACAGGAGAAGCTTGTAAGAGTTGATGAGGTGCCCACAGATGGGATTGCTTCCAAACATGACTTGAAGAAACAGGATAAACCTAATAATGTTCTTCCAGGTGCAACCAGCAGTAAACCAGTCTTTGAAATACCAAACATGCCCAGTTTGCCAAAATTCAGCTTTATGTCATCTGCAGATAGTGGAAGGCCATTTGGGTCATTCTTCTCTCAGCAGCCCCCTTCTGTTAATAAAGCAGGTGCAGATCAGGGCCTCATGTCCAGCTTTAAGAAACTTTCTTCAACTCTGTTTGAAGGAGGTAGTGAAGAAAAGGTCAATAAGCCAGAGAGTGCCCAAGGAGCAGTATTTGGGAAAAAGCTAGAGTTTTCCTTTCCCTGGCAAAAAGACAACAGGGAGACCTCTGCCAAAAATGAACCACATGTACCACCGCAGGCTTTGTCAAAACCAGATGACAAGGTGTTAGGAACAGTCAGTTCAGATGAAAACTCAAAATCTGCAGTCTCAGATCAACTGACTGATGCAAATATAGAAGTAAACTTGTTTTCAAAGCAGCCTGACACTGTAGACAATGAACTTTCTGAAGAACCATCTGGTGCAAGTGCTGTTGATGATGCATCCAACAAAGAGCTGGGAGAGAAGTTTGATAAAGAGTCAGAAGATCAGCAGAACATGATTTCAGGTGAACTGCAGAAAGATCAGGTGGAAGAGCACGCACCAGACCAGCCTGTACTGGAGGAACCTGAGCTTGATTCTGCTCCTAGTGGAGCAACACTTCATCCTGGCACACAGGTTGCAGACCTGAATAGCGTGGAACAGCTGAATGAGAAAAGGCTAGTTACAAATGAGGCATAATAAATGGTTTCAAGTTTTTGACCATTTATAATGCACTACTGCAGCAGTAGATATTGGCCTTGGTGTCTGATGTTTATAGCTCAGTCCAATCCCCTGTTTATTGTTGTTTGTAGTATTACTGACAGCTGTCACAGAGGTTGTGGCAAACTGCAGTTACTAGTTATGTACAAGCCCTTACTACCCTTTTCTCACCCTTCTCCTCTCTTTTTTCTGTAAGTGTAATTGGATTGCCCATGTTCTCATACTGTGTACACCTGAATGAGATGCTATTAGTGCTAATTTCATTACCCTTTCAGAAGCCATATTCTTTGTGTGTTAATTCTGCTGCATACAATTCGCTTTGCTTTCTTGTTTAGTGATAATTAGGTTGCATTTGCTAAGAAGAAAGTAACAGTAGGTAAAATGCACTGGGAGAAATTAATGTGTTTGGTTTGGGTGTTTTTTCAAAATTCTAGGTAAACACTTCTAATGTTAGAGAGAAATGTAACTTGCTGCTAGTGTATTATAAAGCTAATTAGGTTCACTTCACATTATTGAAGATAATAAAACAATTTCAGAGATACCAGTGAAGATATTCTAATGCTTGCTCTTCCCAAAATCTGTGTGAGGGTTATTTCATGCACTTAGGAAAGCCACTAAAAAATGTGTAAGTATTTAATGAGTATTCAGCCCTATGCATGTGTTAAGTTACAATTGCCCTCAAAAATCAAGACAGAGACTTGCTAAACTTATTTCGGCATGGTGTGATTGCAACTTATGCCTCTGATCATACAGTTGCAACACTGCACTCCCAAAACTTCCTGTCTGGCTTCCAATTCCCCTAAATGCACGAGAGAAACGTTAGTACTGCTTAATTCTTGGACTGAAGTGTTTACTGTGGCTTTGTTGTAGTTTTCCTGACTGCACAAGAAATTTCCATCCACTGTATTTTGTGTGAGGATTCTAGGAATTCAGTCCTGGAAGTGGTATCTTGAATCACAGAGCCTATGCCCCTCTGACATTGGGTTTTCATATAAGTTAAGTTCTTTAAAAAGCTCTTTTGGAGTGAGACACGGGGCTTACCTTTGAACTTTCTTTCTTTTCTGCTCTGCTTTTCTAAAAGGTTTTACGTTGATAGTCTTGGCAACTTTATCTTGACTGCAATGCATTTTGTCATTATATCTAAAGATAAAATTAACTTTTAGCCAACTGTACATCTTTACAATGGTTAGCTTAAATAGTCATAGTGAAGACTATAGCTGCATGGAAATAGCAGAAGACAGAACCACTTCCACTCTGAATTGCTGTGGTTATTAGAATATCTTTACTGGAAGTTTCTAGTTGGTGTAAAATGGAGAAGCAGTCAGTTGAAATGAAAGACTGACCATTGTCACGTATGGTCTCTATACTGATAGGCCGCATATGAAGTATTTCTACTGCCTACCAAGGTTTTGAGGTTCAGAAGTCTAGATCTTGTTCAGAAAGCATCGTACTTAAATGTGATTTCATAACATATCTTCTTGGTAATATTTAGTGTCCCACTCAGTTTGTTAGATGTGTTGATTGCTTTGTGTTTCTCCAAGCCACTATTTTTTCCTGATGGACTTTCTTATTCTCTCATAGTCCTGCTGGCAGTAGTAGATATGGCTCCTCTTGTAATGTCAGCCAGGGAAGCTCTCACCTGAGTGAGCTGGACCATTCCCATGAAAGTGCCCATGGCTCTGAGCAAGAAGATGATCACCAGGAAAGAGAGTCAGATCATTCCTACCACAGTTCAGGCAGCTACCAGAAGGATGGTCAGGCATGGCTCAGGGAGCAAGAGGAACCTTATGGCAAAGCAGAGGAGGAGAAGGTCAGCAAGATGGAGGGGAACCGTGCAGACCATTCTGCAGCTAAGTTACCTCTGGAGCTTGAGAAGCCCAAGGACGTTGATGCAGAAGCCCAAGTGAGGTAAGTCAAACTGAGTTCTTTTCAACTAATTCAGAGAGATGACTTCCTGGAGCAAATTTTGTGCATTGTTCTTACCTAACAACTAACTTCATGTTGCTGATCTGTGAAACATCTTTATGTGTGGGACCAGTTATTAATGAGACGTTGCCTGAGCTTAGACCATGTTTGTGCTGTATGTGAAGAGGAATGCCTGCTAGTGCCTTGAAGCTCCTTTGCTGCGTTCCGTTTCTGGTTTGATGAATGTAGTCTGGCCCAAAGACAGCTACTTCCATTGCTCATGTGTGATCAAACTTAGGTGTGAGCAGCCAAGAACTACATGTAGTCATGGTTAGAGCTGCACTAGTTTCTTACTTGTGTAGTAGGTTACCACAGTGTTTATGTAGTTGTAGGTTGTGGAATTACAATGTGAATAGACATGTTGCTCTGACTCACTGTGGCAGCTTTTCTTGTCCTTGCACATGGGCTTTCCAAGCTGTCACCAGTACTGGAAACAGTCTTCAAAAGTATTTCGGTGAAGTTTGGGGGAGTAATGTGCTGGAGTTTATGCAGGTTGTACAGGAATTTCAGATTTCATTACTTTGGGAGTGACTTCTCTTCAGGAGATCAAGTCATCGCAGCTTGTAGTGTGGATGTGGTTATACTTTTCCTAAGTATGAGTGATTGTTTTGATCAGGTTCAGTTAGATCCATGGAAAGATGTCTGCCTGGCTGTTCCTTTTGGAGGGTGCAGCCGGTGTCACTGTGCTTATATGAGAGAATTAACCACAGCAGTTCATGCGTGGGCAACCCTTACACTAAAGATGAAAAAAAAAGGAAAACAAGACTAGAAAAAGTGTTAAACTGTTTTTAAACTCTGACTCACTTGCCTCTTCTCCTTACAGAGCAGCAGGAGTCTTGTCCCAGAATGGCTGGCCTATATTTGTTCACAGGGAAGGCTATTCACATAGTCTATTTCAGGCTAATTTAAGCATCTAACTTGGAGACTCCTGCATCACTGGCTTCCTTTCTCTCCACTCTCTGGCAACACTTTCCTTTCTCCATGGAGTATGCATGGAACTGATCTCTGAGCATTGATCCTTAGCATTGCTCCCCAGCTAGGTGTGTAGCATGGCTGCATGTTGTTCTCAGCTCCATTTTTATTTTATACTGTCCATGGTATGGGGTGCTTTGCAAAAAAAGATGTTTCTTTGGGTGATTTACACCTCAGGAACATACAAAAGAAGGAAAGCAACCAAAGGCCTAATGTGCCTTGAGGTTAGGGAGTGTAAAGTGTGCTGTGAGTCACCAAGATGGAGCATTGCTGCCAGATGTGCATTCCCTCTTGACAAGCTGTTGGAGAGGGTGGAGTGAGAAAGGTGGAATGAATGAGTAAAAGCAGAGCTGAGCCCTCTTGCCAGTGTTTCCTCTGAAGAGGGGCTGTAAATTTGTGGCAGTAGGGGTGAGTAGGAAGAGGCAGTGGTTAGGAGGGATCTGCCACAAGTATGGGGATGGAAAGTCCTCCATCTCACTTTTCGTGTGTGCGGTTGTGATACCAGTGTGCTGAAGTGGCTTGTTCAGATATCTCAGACTGCTTTCTTGATGTTCTGGATTGTGTCCTAGCTTACATCTTTCATCTCATCATATTCCAAGTGTTTCTGGTGTATAAGGAGACCTCTACTTTTGCCTCTCACTTTCCAGAGCTAGTGCAGGGCTGTGTTGACCAGAGCCTGTTGGTTACTTCAGCTTCAAGAGTTGAAGCTGTGATTGCACTATGTATGTTGAATCTCTAATGCTACAGACGGGTGTTTTTCATGTAGTGGTTTTCTGTTTCTTGCCTTTAAGCTACCACGGTGACAAGGAGCCACCACCATTTCCTCCAGCGAGAGCCCACTGGATTAGAGCCATTAGCAAAGTTCGACTGCGGCTTCAAGAGGTAGGATGTAGAATTGCTTTTCTCCTTCTCTGTGCTGCTCGTGTTTTAGATCTGTGGCTGAAGGTTTTGCAGATAAAAATTTAATCCAGTGTGTTGTATAGGACCGCAGTGTGTTGTGATGGTCTTAGAGCTATCGAATTCTACTAAACATTTTGAACATCATTGTATGGAGATAGACATGAATATCAGAAAAGATGCAGAAATAGAGAAATTAGCTCTGAATTTGTAAATATGTCTGGGACTAAATGGTTTGTGTTAAACTGTTGGAAACGAAGACTTTTTCTCAAGGCAACTTGAGGATAGCTTGTTAGCTTAATAGGAGCTATCTGCATTATTTGTCATGTGAAAATGTTCCTTGGGAAACTTCATATCAAATATTTTTATATATACTAATTGAAAGTGGGTGTATAATAAGTCTTGGTATTTCCATCACATGAAAGTAAGGTTTAAAAATAAATAATCTTGATTCGGGAAGTCAAAAGGAAAAGGTTGTGACATTTTCTTCAACACTATAAACACTCTTGTTTTAGAAAACAGCAATTAAGACCTAAAAAGTTGGGGGGGGGGCTGTTTTTTGTTGTTGGTTTTTTTTTTAAGTCTTATGCTTTCATCCATCCGTCTGTATGCCCACAGAAAGATAACATATGGTGTTCATATTCTATGGATGATAAACTATTGCCTGCTACCCAAAGTGCAGAGTTAATATATTTCATTTATAAATAGTACTTTCTTTTAGAGTTCTCTTGTTTTTTATAAGAAATTATTTTACAGTATCTCTCTATCAGTAGCAGGACGTTTCTTTCTCTTCTGGTTTTGTTGCAGATCTTTTAGGAAAGCAATTTTTTTTTTTTTTTTTTTGTTTCTGTGGAGGCATCAGAAGTGCTGTGGCAGAAACAGTTTTTCCCTCGGCTTATATGGGTTGTAAATTCTTTTCCATCTAACAATTACTGTGCTACTTCACTTCTGAGAAGGAATTTGAGTCAAAACTGTCAGTTTGACACAGAAGGTGAAAGTTAAGAACACGGTTAGTACTTAAGAAGAAAATGAACTTCTTTTGTATGTGTGTGGCTTTTTTTTTTTTAAGAGTGTGCAAGCAAAGCAGTTTAGTTCAGTGCCTTATGGAAAATAAGGGCACAAGCCTACTATAAACAGTGATATTCAGTGATGCCTCTCCATGGATGTCTCTCTTGGCTTCTATTTTTTGTCCTCTGAGAGAGTACACAGTCCATGAAGTGGTTCAGCATCAGTCTTTGTTTTTCTGCTGAATTAGAAGACACGCTTTGAGATGACTGTTACAGAAACAGTTGTTATGATAGCAGAATGTCATGACTTGCTTTACCTTGACCACTCCTAATGACAATTGAGCCAAAATTCCCTTAAAACAAAAAATGTAAGAGATGGAGCTTTCCAGCAGTCTGTTCCAGAGCTTAGCTGTCTTTACTGTCCAAAGGCTTTTCCTATCCCCTGCTCTAGGTCTTCCTTGTGCCACATAAATCCATTTCTCCTAATTAGGACACAGAGTAAATGAGAGAACTGATTGCCTTTCTCTCTGGACTAGTGAAGGTTGCTGTAAAGAGAGGACAAAGCTGCACTCGCTCTTCTCATGTTCACTAAATGACCCTTTTAGGCTTTTCTTGTCAGTTTTATTTTAGGCACTCTTTAATCATCCTGTCTTTTTTTTTTTTCTTTTTTTTTTCTTCTTTCTTTGTTTTTCCTGAAGTGCAGTGTCCAAAGCTTAGTGTAGAAACCCAGCTGAGAGCCTGCTTATATGCACTACAGAGCAAAAAAGACTTTGTTCTTCCAGTCTATGATCCTGATATCCCAAGATACTGAGCATCCTACTGTGATGGTGCCTTTTTATCACAGACTGATACTGATGCATAGTTAGCCTCTTATCCTTTCCGTGGCTGAGGTTCCTTCTGAAGAAGGGCTTTGTCAGTTGTTCCCTAGCCTATATTTGTGCTGGATTACAGCTGAATATGGCTTTGCGCTTGTTCTTACAGAATTGTGTTTTCACACAACTTAAGCACATTGCTGTCTGTCTCTTCTTCATCTGTTATGCCTACAAATCCTTCAAGTTGTATGTAAAAAAAAGTTGTGTGGTACCCAAGCTGCGAGGCTGTGTGCTACTAGAGCTGCCTGAGGGACCTTGCTTGATACCTACTTTGAGTTTGGCTACCCTGAGTGTATTTTTTTCTGGTGTGCTTGCAGTTTTCATCCGGACCTCAGGATATAAAACTTCTACTGTTCTTTTCCTACCCCTAAGACTAATTTACCTTGTCGCAGAAGGAACTTAAATGCATTGGACACAGTTCTACTCTTGATGAAACCATGCTCACTGTTATTTCTCTCCTTTTTATGTTTCAGAAGATTTGCAAATAATTTGATTATTTGTTCCAGTCTTCAATTCCCAGGAGGGGTGGGAGGAGTGGGGAGAAGTCGAGTTATTGCTTTCATAATTTTTCAAAATCTTACTATTTTTTTATCATAAATGCTTACTTTGCCCTTTTCAGCTCTTCCGGTGCATTGCCTGTTTTTCAAGTACTTAGCGCTTTGTGATTGTCAGGGTTGAAACCCAGTACCTGAGGACAGAGATTTATCATGGCCAGCTGACTTAGAGATAACTACATTATCTGTTTTGCTTTCAAATTTCATTTACTGCAGCTTGGTTTTTTCATAACTTGCTCAACTTCCCCCCCTCCCCTTTTATTTTTTTTAACAGTATTAATTCTGTCAGCTGCCTGACTGCAGTTGTCCCTGTCAGTGAGAATCTGAAACAATTAAAGCATCAAATATTCCTTCTTAATGCCACTTGAGGATAGCTTTGTCTTCCTACGAGTAGCAGCCATGGCTTTTTTGTCATATTACGTGTTCATTGATAGGTGTTTAATTTTGTGCTTCAGCCTTTTTATTTCTTCCCTGTGCAATCATACCTGTCCTTAAAAACTTCCTTGAGAAGAGGATTCAAGCCTCCTGAAGAGAGGGGCAGCTCTGTCATTCAGTGTCCTTTCCTTTCTCTTGACTGGAATAGCTTGTGATTTTTGCCTGTTAATGCTGTCTCATTAACTGTTAACAGCTTCCTGAACTTCATCCTTTAAGTCTGTTTCTCATGTGCTCTAGCTACTGATTTGCCGAGCTTTTATTGGTTCGAGTTCTTGAATTTCATAGTGTTTTTCTAGCTTTTCTAATCTTTCCCTTCTAAGGTATTACAGTTTTCGCAGATGCATTTGCTTCCTCATTCCTTTCTGTACTTTTCCTCAAACCTAGAAGAGCAGCTCTGCTGCTTGGTTTCTGTACCTTGGGCATAATCAGGTAATTCCTAGATCTTGTTTGGAAGGGGGTGATATGGATACAGACTATCCAGATGACTATCAGAATTTTAAAGGTCCCTATGATGATTGTGTAACCAGGTGATTCTGTGGGCCATGTCAGAAAAGGTCTCATTCCTCTGATCACCCTATTAACATCTTCCCATCTTTTTGTCCGTCCTTGTGAGCTTTCAAGAGGACTATCCTCCTCTTTTGTTCCAGCAATTAAAGCAGGTGCTTTAATGTGCAAACTGATGCCTCCAACTCTTTTTGATGTTCTTTTTCCTAAATGTGCAATATTGTTCCATTAAAACATGTGGAGCTCCAGCTCACAGATCCAAACTGCTGGATTCCTCTCACATAGACTACTGAAATGGTTCTTATGACTCTTAATTGTTAATGATCTGGCTGAAATTTGAAAGAAAGAAAAGAAAGGGAAAAAAGAGACACCCAAGAAGTTTCCATATGTGATGTGGTTATGAATCCCCTGAGCAATTCAGCCTCCTACCTGGGAAAAGATTAATATTCATGTGAATAATGTACATGCTTCCTACAGCACCATGAGTCAGAGAAATGTAGTATTTTAATTAAGACTTGACAGTTATAAAATGGCACAGAAATTTGTAACTGTGCATGTTAAAGAAGCTTTGTGGTAGCATGCCTGTTTTTCTCCTCACTTCTGTTTTGCTTGTTCTTTTTCTGTGTTTGTGAAGAGAAAACTTGATTATGCCAGAATCAAACTAGGGATTTCAGCCCTGAGAGGCATGACTCAATAATTCTCACCTTCACAGTAAGAACTTTGTCTACAAAGAGGGATTAATTGATAGCTCATCTGCTGCAGTCCCTCTGTGGGAGCTTCTTTTTCCAGAATAACAAACACATAGCTGTTGCATCTTCAACTTTCAGCCTTCTTTAACTGGAATAGCCTTCAGGTAGGGACACAGCTGTTTGACTTGTAAAATTACATAAATTTGAATCTGAGTTTTCTGTAACACAGAAGAATTGACAGACTGAAGAAGAGCAAAAAATGAGTCAAATCATCAAATTGCCTCTTACCAATGCTTTCAAGTATATTTAAGTATCACAAGAGGGTGTGGTCTGTAGGATTTTATTCACTTATATTGAATTTGTTTATGGGTGGAAAAAATCTCGTGCAATGTTTTCCTCTTGTATCAGGACATTAAATGCATCAATTTACTTGTTTTCTTTTCAAAACAAAGTCATTGGAGTAGTGGTTCCTCTTTGGTTTTTTTCCCTTCTTCTAGATGCCATTTTATACCAATTATTTTGATTTTAATCTTTGTCTTTCCCTGTTAATTGTCAGTAGTATTCTTTTTTTTACTGCTGCGTACCTAGATGACATACTGAGATGGCAGATGTAGTTAATGACATTGTTCACCTGAAATATGATAAGCACCTGTAGTGGGGGAACTAAACTGTTCTTCTCTAGTCTTACAGACACCCAGTTGTATCCTCAGTCTTATTTTCCCATGGCCTATAGCTTCACAGGCAGTACTTCTAGTGAAGCACCTGCAAATATTTCAAGAACCATTAGTCACCTTTAAAAGCTCTGGTCCAAGGAAGGTGTTGTGTTGGTGATTTTGGAGCATGAAGTCCAATTTTTATTTTGAGAGAGAGAAAGCTGTTGGTGCAAACCACCGCTGTTCCCTTTTTATGTAGCTGTGGCCTTTCACAAAGAGGTCTTTCTGGACTTCCACTGTTAGTGGAGAGACCCGCAAAGCACTAGCTGGTGCCAGCTTTGGTTGCTAGTTTGGTTGTAAGATACCTGCTTGCCCCAAGTCCCCACATGTGAATCCAGGCTCTCTGATCAGTAAAACCATGTACTGCACACCGGCCCAGATGGCTAGTGGAGTCTGCTTGGAGCCAGTCACCAAAAGATTAGAAACTGTACCTCTCATGAACTTTGCAGTCCATGTAATAGTTTAGTTTGGGGATTTTATTTCCCTTAAGCTTTGTTGCCTAGGTGTCTTCTTATCAGTCCCGTGAAGATGAGTAAGCTCTGCGTTTTCAAAGCCTCCCACGCAGTGGCAAAGAAGCAAACTGAAGCGCTGTGACTCTAAAAGAGAGTTGCTAGAAACTTCTCTTCATACAGAAGAACTACATCTCCAGTTGTCTTCCTCCTTTTCTACCTGTTGTATTTATGAGGGTTATCTTTAACCTCCACCAAAAATACAAGCATTGCTGGTCAAGTGTCCCAAGGATCAGGCTTGGTGGGGATCTGTGGAATACCCTTGTGCTCATGAAATCACTGTTTCCTACACCAGAGGGGAGATCAGATCTGTGTAGGTAAGGGGTGATCCAAGGTCACTGCCAGCTGTAGTGCAAACTGTCTGTTGTCAGGTGGCTGTGCTCACAATGGCAATTAAATGCTCTCTGCATACCTTATCTGTAAAATGCATGTGTCTTTCAGATCCCTTAGGGATTGCACAAAAATAATCATGTAGAAAGTATTTAAATCCAAAAAGTAGTGGTGGTGCTCTGCTATCTCACAGAATCACAGAGTGTTAGGGGTTGAAAGGGACCTTGGAGATCTTCAAGTTCAACCCCCCTGCCAGGGCAGGATCATATCATCTAACCTACAACCTCATCTAACCTACAACCTCATCTAACCTACAACCTCATCTAACCTACAACCTCATCTAACCTACAACCTCATCTAACCTACAACCTCATCTAACCTACAACCTCATCTAACCTACAACCTCATCTAACCTAACACAGGTCACTCAGGAAGGCATCCAGGCGAGTTTTGAAAATCTCCAGAGAAGGAGACTCCACAGCATCTCTGGGCAGCCTGTTCCAATGCTCTGTGAGCCTTACTGTAAAGAAGTTCCTCCTCATGTTAAGGTGGAACCCCTTGTGCTCCAGCTTATATCCATTCCCCCTAGTCCTGTCACAAGGTATGAGCGAGAAGAGGCTGTCCCTTTCCTCTTGACACTTAGCCCTCATATATTTATCAACATTTATCAAATCCCCTCTCAGTCTTCTCTTTTCCAGACTAAAGAGCCCCAGGTGTCTCAGCCTCTCCTCATAAGGCCTGTGCTCCGGTCCCTTAATCATCCTTGTAGCCCTCCGTTGGACTCCCTCAAGCAGATCCCTGTCTCTCTTGAAATGGGGAGCCCAGAACTGGACACAATACTCCAGGTGAGGTCTCACCAGTGCAGAGTAGAGGGGGAGGAGAACCTCCTTCGATCTGCTGGACAGCATTGGAATAGACTCCCCAGAGAGTTTGTGGAGTTTCCTTCTCTGGAGACTTTCAAGACCTGCATGGATGCTTTTCTACATGATCTGCTTTTGTTTTGTCCTGCTCTGGTAGGGGGGATTGGACTTGATGATCTTCAGAGGTTCCTGCCAACCCCTAGCATTCTGTTGTCTCTCTTGGTTGCCTTTCTGTTCAGCTGACATGCTGTACTCAGAGGAGGGAAAAGCTTCTTTCATCTTTGAGGGTCTTAAGTAAAGCACTTGGATATTTACATCTGTTTGGAATAAAAATACACATTTATCCTTATTGAGATTCTCTGAGACCTGTTATCATTTTTTAACTCACTTTACAGTGAATGTTAATAGTTATATTACAGCAAGAAGATAATTATTTGTATGTACACACAAGAAAATAGTGTTGTGCCTTCATTAGCTGCTGTTCTGATTTTTGAGTAGCTTTTTGATAACCTTATCCCCAGTGGGAAAAATTAGGCTTGCTCTTTTTAGAGCAGTTACACTAAAATTAAGAGAAGTGTTCTCTTGTGGAGCAGCGTGTTGGTCAGAAATGCTTTTCATAATGACCACAGCAGCTAGGAGCCTGTTCAATTGCTAACAGGATTTTCTGCAAGCTTCTCTGAATGTACCAGGGTACTGACACTCAACTCCTATTCACCTCAGCTGGAAAACAGTTCTCGTGTTGATGGTGTATATTCACTGGCACACAGGGCATCTGTCCCCTTCAATGGCGACAGGGTTCCTCCACACCTTCCTGTTGCTGTTTGGAAAAAAAAAACAGGTAAATGTGGGGAGTTTGCAGAGTGGATGGCTGGATTTCCTATAATGCTATTTTACTTTCTCACAGCAAGCCTCCTGTGGGTTTGCAAGACCAGGAGTAGCCTCCATGTGTGGGAGTTATTTGGGATGGGTGGGGGTTAGACCTACTGGTTTTGACTTTTTGAGATTGACTGGGATGTGACAGGTGAGACATCCCTCTGGGGGCAATTGTGAGACTTTAACCTGGGTTTGCTACACTTCAGAAAAGCACGTTGACTGCTGAGCTGTAACACTCTGCTAGGGAATGACTCATCCCTGCCTTCCCTCCCCTGTGTGGACATCTTAAACCAGAGAAATATTCCCGTTCAAATTCATCATGGTCCTGTAAAAGATTGTAAATGACACACTGGTATTTTCTGATGGAAAAGATGTCTTATACACCTTCTTTGCTCTCCATGGAAGTTGTACCTCTGCTGATCAGAGAGCAAAATGCAGGTGCAGCAGTGGGCTGGCAAAATGGATAGGTGACCTATGTCTTGTACAGCTCCTGTGTTCCCAGTGAGACTACATACCCAGAGCTGCTGCCTTTTTTCTCTGGCATTGTTTCTCTTAGGCAATCTGGTCACAGCAATTTCTGCGTTTGTGTTCTCAAGAAGTAACTTGTGTGTTGCAGGCTGAAGGAAATACGATGTGCACAGAGCACCTCTAAACCAGGATGTCCTACAGTAAGCTCTTTTCCTCTCTCTTGTTTCTGCTCAGCTTTCATTCACATTTGTACCAAGGCTTGTCCATGTATTTTGTTGAGCAAAGGACCTCCTACAGCAGTTGTCTGAAGCTTTCAAGAGAAGTGGAACCCAGATCTATTTAGAAGACTTGGTCCACTATCCAAATAATGCGTACCAAAGGCTGTAGAAGGGTACTAAAAATGTTGGAGCTGAGGCAACCAGTGCCATTTTATGTAAAACTCCACTCTTTGCACCTTGTTTTGGGGATGCAACGGCAGAAACAATCACATCAGCATGCTCTGTTGATAGAGGCTTGCATGTAGAGTGGAACACGCAAACCTGTGGTGTCCTGACCACCTCGATAGGGCACTTGTGCATTGTGTGCATCAGCAGAAATTGAGAGAGCCTCAGCTAGCAAGTCAGTCAGTTCCTGGAGTAAGTCAGTTCCTCCTGCTGAGAATAGGGGTGCAATGGGAGCAGTGAGTGGGGGGGACTCCTACCTGCCACATACGCAGCCCTGTAAAAATAGTATTGGCTCTTGGGAGAGCCAGACTTCACACTCTTATTTTTAAGGCTCTGTGTGGGAGGAGGGGATATTTCCCAGTGCTGTGTATTGCTGAAGCAATCTGCACAAGAAATGCTGCACCGGAGAGATAGCAGTGGGCTTTGGCTCACAAAGCACAAGGCTTGGGGAAAAGATGGGCTAACCAGCACTGGCCTCATAAATGAAGCATTAACTATTCGTGCACTGTTAGCAAATGCTTTGAATAACATCCTGACTTCATAGAAGAAGGCAGTAGGTCAGAAAAAGGCATATGGTACACGACAACTTTTCACTTGTTTCTTGTTTTCTAAGCTGCATGGTTACACAGCTTGTTTAGATGTAGGGCAGGGTTGCCTTGCACGCTTCTGAGCTAATTTCTAGAGTTGTGTAACTGGAATCTTCTAGCACTCTGCATCTGGATTTGACTAACATGATAGCTTCTCCACCCCCACCCCACACACTTTGTAAATAGAATAAAATAAATAAAATTTAATAGAATTTTTATTTTCTGCACATTTTAATGTCGATGATTTACTGACTTGAAGCCACTTGTCTTGTGGTACAGCAAATGAATGCTGCCTTTTAGGATGTGGTTCTTGCCAGGGGATTCAAGAACTTTCTTTACATTCATACTCCTTTCTTGGCATCCAAACAGAATTTTTAAGCCATATTATGGCCACCAACATGTTATCTACTATCTGCTTGTATTTAGAGTATGAACAAGTCTGTGAAATTGTGGAGAACTGGTGAGATGAGCTTGGTCTGGGTCAAGCTTTGGGTTAATTTACATTAATGTGGTGGTTAATCACTGACACTTACAAAAGGACTTCTTGGTAGTTCCTCATTAGTTTAATTTGAAACTTGCACATGGTAAAGGTAGAACCAGTTCTTCCTCTCCTTGGCTTTTGAATCTGTAATGGACTTCTTGCAGCCTTTCCTGGCAGTCTGTGAGCTGGGTTTCTGTTGTGCATCCTCTGCTGAAACGCCCTTGAGAACATCAAGGTGTTGGATATCTGTTTTGCAGGGAGAATTTCTTGAGCACATCGACAACTTCATCCTTCATGTGCTCTAAAGCTAGTTTAGTTGTAGAGATTCCAAATGTAGCTTGAGACTTCCATCTGTTGCTCAAACATGCAGGTACCAGGTAGATGCTGGAAGGGCTGTGGTAAGTCTGAGTGATGTTTACCTGGGTACCAAAGCAGTGAGTCTCCTGCTGCACAGGGTGGCTTGTGCCTTCAGGGTCACAGGATGAGGAGCTATCAGGTGAGCAGTGGTGTCACCCCCTGGGCTGTGAGAGTACGTTAAAAACAGGAGGATCCTGTTTAAGCCATTCTTGTACATCGGATCTGGAAGTGAGAAGGAAGGGCTGTTCTGGGTAAGTACAGGCTCATTTAGTCTGTCCTCACAGGTGTATGAGGCTGTAGAAATAATTGGTAAAGAAAGTGTTGCTGCCTGGCAAGTGGGAAATTAGTGAAACCACTGACTGAATGCTGCTTTGTACTCTATTCTGTTTTGTGACAGACCAGGTGGATGGTAGGTCTGTCTCATCAGCCTGTATTTCTGTAATATTTCTAATATGCCATTTAGGAAGGCAGCAAATGACCTGGAGAAGAGGGTGATTTGCAGATGTCAGAGAATAGGTTACAGACGTGGGAGAGGGGCCACTGGGGCAGTCTTGGGAGGGAAGGTGATGGGGTATGTGTGAGGTGAGACCAAACAAGTATGGCTCATCTTAGCAGACTGGAAGCTGAGAGTGGATGTTGCTGCCATGTACTAATAGAGCATGGGAGTAAATATTGGCAAGTTTACAGCTATTTAAGCTAAAGGTTAATGTTAGCGCAAGAACAGAAGGTTGTAAGCTGATTATGAACAAACTCAGGCTAGAAATCAGAAAGCGATTTTTCTGATTGTTAGTGAACAGCTTCCAAACGGGTTTCTTTGCCCTTTCTGTTTCTAATTAATCTAAAAATGGGTCTGTTTATGAAAGCTGTTGTGTGACAGCCACCTGTGGGAGCAAAGAATGGTATTTCATCATCCAGGAAGCCTCTAAGTAGGCTGTGAGAAACACAGCCTCTGTCACTATTTTTTGTAGCGTGGTCTCCCCACGATCACCCTGCCCAGCTGCCTGCCTTCGCTGCAGGGCCCTGTGCATTTTGGAGCACAACCAGAGGTGCGCAAGAGAGGTATTTCCTACTTGGATGTTGTCACTGAAGTAAAATCGTGAAAGTCATATTGCAGCCCCTCTTGGATGGTGGCTTTTCCACGCGGCTGAGCAGTAGATAACTAAGGATGCTAGGCTGTGTGAGGGTTTCCTTGAAGAGCAGTAGTTATTAGTGACTCATGCCTGGTAATGAACCTGTCATGGATACAATTTTATTTTCTGTCAGATGTTCAACTGGTAACAGTTTCAGAAAATATGGTGTAGTTTGTAAACAGGTTTGCTCTTCAATGAGATTTCAAGAAAATTCCCCATGGGATTGGAGTTGCTTATTTAGACAGTAAATTGCATTTGAACCTTTATTCGTTGGAATTTTTTAAAAGCTAGCAGTGGAAAACTATTATTGAGGGGAGCTTGAAAAGAGAAAGAGGATTATCAACACAAAATTAGGTGTTGTGTACTAAAAAAGAGGTAATAGAAGTATCCAGCTAGAAGATAATTTAGATGTAGCCTTGGACTGAGTCTCACTTTGGTCAATACTTTAAGCTGTTACAAACAAGAATATATGAAATACAAATAGAGATGGCTTTATGTAAAAGATCTGTTTATTTTAACCATGTTTCCATCTGTTTTTTTTTATTTTTTGTTAATGACTCAATATTCACCTTGTATTTTAAGGTAACACAGACATTTTCGAGAAACTGTTACTGAGAAAATGAGTGCTAAATTTTATTGCAGTTTATTTAAATTTTTCTATTTTTATTCAGTGTGTCATGTTAGTGCAGCAGATTGAAATGCATGCAAGTATTTTTGTGGTACCTCATATAACGTGTGTTCGAAGGATCCAGTTTTGTCTACACAAATATCTATGGATCGGCTGGTGTATTCACTTTGAATTTTGTTGTGCCTAATTTAAGGAACTTAATTTACATCAAGTACAACTCTGCTTCTTATTTGTGTGACATGGATATATGTTACTCATCCTAATTAAGTCGCTCTATGTTTAGCTTGCACTAGTAATAGCTGGTTAATATACAACTACGTACAGCTCCTAGAATTGTCCAGTTTTCATCCCGTCTTTGCATCCACCTCTCTCTTCAGTTTTGGTGAAGGTGGAGTGGCTTCAGTGACCTGAGAGCACAGAGCAGAGCCAGCAGCTACCGGAATGATCCTCCCTGCCATCCCTGTTCAGTATTTGGGCGTGTTTTGGTCAAGCTGTACTTTTCCCTCCCATCGTAAACTTGCCAAAGGGGCTAATTGGCTTCTGAGGCACTTAACTTAGGTCAGCTGTCTCATCAAAGCCTGGTTTGCAGTGCAATTTTCATCACCTTGCAGAGGCTTTCTAAATCCAGTCATTTTTATTTTTTTGCAGTAAATCTCCTCCCCTGTCCCTCCCAATCAGGGGAGCAGACTGACTGGGTTTCTAGACCCGGTTAATTCAGGCCCATTGTGTGGAGCCCGTCAAGCGCCTTTACTGGAGGTGTGAAAGCTGTGTCTGGGCTTATTATATGTCTGTGATTCCTGGAGTGGGCTCTGTCAGTGCTACAGTGTGGCAGTGCCCCTTTTTTCTGGTGCAGTGCCTACACTAACAGTGTCCTCAGAGACTGTCAGAAGCATGTATGTGGTTTATAGCAAGTATTTGTGGGGTATTTTGGCCTGGATCTGTTCCTGTGTGGCGTGCCTGAGGTGTTCCTGTCGTGGCAGAGCCGTTGGACTCAATCTCCAGAGGTCCCTTCCAACCCCTACCAATCTATGATTCTGTGATTAATCAAATACTGCCTTCTGTAGGGAATATAAATACATTAAATTATTCCTGCCTACAGAGAAAAGCTTATTATTTAAGCTAGGAGTCGTAAGAACAAAGGTAGAGTAGTAAAAAAAGATCCTTTGCCTGCTTTTGAAGGTTGGCACATCTTTGGTAGGCGAGGAAGGAAGTGCTGGTTGAGGATGCAGTTTGTGAGCAGAGGTAGCTGGGCATTGCTCCACTGGGTTTTTAGTTGTTACTCCTGTGCCACATTGTTACATGATGCTGGGCAAGCCACGCTGGCTTCTCAAATGGGTTTTTCTGTGGCTCTCTCTAATCCACTAAATTCTTTCTGGTTATTTTGTTTAAGAGTCTAAAAATGAGCCATCAGAGCAGTGAGTGACAAAGAAGCCAGAGTTCACAGTGTTTGATATGCTCTAAATTGAAGTACTCTGAAAAGTCAGGCTCTTGTTATCCTGAAATGGCTGTGCAGCGAGGTGGCTTTGACCTGATTCTACCCTCCTTCTCCAGTTATCACGGGGACTTTCTCACTTCACAGGTGTACTATGAAAACACCAATTAATGTTTGAATTACTTGAGAAATATGGTGATGAATGCAAAGAACGCTCCTTAACTCACTACGCGGAGCAGCGTGGTAACTGTAATGGTAAGGACTGGCTGCAGTACAGTGAATAAGGCATGTGGCTGTGCTTTGAATAACATGAAGGAAACATAACTAAGTGTTCATTGAGCAGCAGAACATGCTTTCTCCTGGCTGAGAAAGGGGTTTACCTCCAACTGGAGTAGCAGTCATCTTTAAATTCATACTGGCTGGTGCTCCGTGGGATCAAGGCGCTGAATTCCTGTAGCCAAGTCCTTCTGTGTTGGACCTGCCTTTGGCAGAATGCACCAGCAGTTTTGTCAGAGACCATTGCCCTGTTCTCACTCTCAAGCTCGGGCAGGAAAACACACTCTACAGTGTTTGAACTAAGGCGTTGTGTTGTGGACATCTGGGTTGTCATGCAGGCCATGCGTGGGGACCGATGCACCTTTTTGTCTGTTGGCTGGTGTATGTGTTACCATATAGCTTCCTGCCTGAGACAGGTTCTGGAAGGAACAATAAAACTGAGACCAGGGCAGTTGTTAAGAGATTAACTAGACCATCTGCCATCCTCCAAAGAGACAGTACCTGCATTTTTCACAGGTAGTTTTTAAAACCTTCTGGGATAGAAATTTTGTAGCTTCCTTAGACAATCCATGCTCACATGATTAAACCCTTTTCCAGATGGCTATCCTAGCTTTCCACTGATGTAAGTTAAGCCTGTTATTTGTCTGCATTTACAATAGAAATGCTGAATAGTTTACTTCCCTGGTGCTTGCCTCAACTACTTCGTGTTTGCACACTGTTCTGTCTGCCTGAGGTCTACATTTCACAGCATCTGCAACTTTTCCTTCCCGGATTTCTTGATCAAAAAAGCAATTACAGCTCTGAGAGTATAATGCTTTTTTTCTACCCCCAGCACGTCTGTGCTCGGATGCTTTGCATTTTAGTGATGTTGATTATTTAATTGGATGTGCAATTAAGACATTGATTTTAATTTTCCAATTCTGTGAAATATCCTTATGTTTTGGATGCCATTAGGATGGAAAGAGATGTAATTTGAAGGAGGAAGCAGCAGAGGGAGAGTTTTCTCTGCTATAAATGCTTCCTCGCTGCCTGTTGACCTAAGGTATTCAAGCTGGCTCTAGTTTAAAAGCCAGTGCAATAGTTGTTTCTGGAATGGGAGCACACAGCTGGTAAAATTTTCAAGTCAGGTGAATTGTGGAGGCCAGCACAGATTTGCTAAGAGCCCACTTCCACTTCTCAGATAAAAATGGAGAATGATGGTTCAGGTAGCAAAGGGCTTCCGTGCTTTCAGTTGGGTGGCCAAAACCCAGGACGAGAGCTCTGAGGGTATTCAGTTATTTTCAGGAGCATGATTTTTGTCTCTGTTGTTGCTGGGGTGCAAGGAGACACCATGCTACCTGTGCCTGTCACCTGAGACAGCTCTGCTTTCAAAGGTGTGGGCTGTGACGAGTGGTGTTGGCACTGTCTCGGCAGTGTCTTCTGAAAAGAGCACGGTGTCTGGGAGGCAAGGCTTGTTTCTGCCCTGCCCTGAAGTGACCACAGCTTACTGGATGAGGAGTAAACTGGCCTCTTCTCTGAGGCACTGAGTTGCAGAGCTGGCAGTAGTTGATTTTTGTATCCCCAAAGTCAGGAGTGCTTACGTCCACATACAGACAGCACAACTAGGGTTAGCCTGTGTGTTTAAAGGGCTGCTTCACATCTCGTAGGAAAGGCTTCATCGTTGTTACACTGATGACTAGAAACATATCAGATGGAGGATGATTTTAACCTAGCTTTATGAGCAGCACTCCCTTAAGGATTCTGCGCCATAAAAATTCTCATGTCAGGCTAGATCTGTTCTATCCCCTGGAGGAGTTTTTGACTGGTGTGGCAGCAGCAGCCTCAGCGGGAAGAAGGTGGGAGAGCAAATTGCAGGCAGCTCTAAGGTCTTGATAGGTTTGATAAGCCCTGCCCGATAAAGACTGGCCTAAACTGTGAAGTGTGAAGATTTGTAGCTATTTAAAAACACTACTGCTCAGCTCTTATTTCTTATTAACCTTACAAAAATCCCACTCCTTGAATCTTACTACATTCTTGGCCTTGGAAATACCCCTTATTCCCAAGCTCTGTGAAAGACTTTCCTCCTGTTAGTTCAGAAATATTCATGTCTCAGGGTTCATTAGACAACCTTATAGTCAATTAATGTTAACATATGGAGTGTAAAAATCTTTCCTAGGAAGATGAATCAGCTGGTGGTTTGGTCTTATCTCCTCACAACAAATGGACGTACATTGCCTGGTTTGGGAAGTTAGCAGTCCCAATACCTCTGAAGTTTACCATTTTTTTCAGTATGCCAGTGCTATTTTTGGAGTCTTTCTATAAAACAAATGATTACTTTTTTTCCTCTAAGGGGGGAAGAACCCTTCTTAAGGAGGGAGAACTTCGGGGGCTTTGGGCAAGATGATGTCCTCCCTTCAAGTATTTGAAGGCTAACATCTGGCCATTACCAGTTTCCGAGGTGCTCAAGGTGCTGTAGAGGTGTCTGTGCCTTTGTTCTCTTCTGAGCTTGTACATTTCCTTTGCATCTTGCCTTGCCCTTTCCCAAGGGGAAGAGAAAGAATCAGTGCTTTGAGTGACAACTTCTTAAAGAAGCTCATTCTTTCATCTGAAAGCAACATCTTAAGCATATGTTTCATAAATGTGTTCTGGAGCTATTGTAATGATAGAAGTGATGTTGACAGTGTAGTTTTAAATGCCTTGGAATATACAGTCTCCTCTCCCAGCCTTCTGTCTCAGCAGCACTGTTTCAGCTATAGTGATACACAGCTCCTCAAACTGTGGTATTCATTGAGGACAGCTGTCAACAGCAGGAGGTTATTGCTTTTTCATTAACACTTCATCTTTAGACCGCCGATTGATTTGATCTTGTGGCTTTGAAGAAGATAAAAAATAGCATTTTTTCACTGCTGAATCAATTGATAAACTTTACACTATGTATTTGAACTTCTAAGGTCTAATGAACAGAGAACTCTGTCTTTAGGGAGATTCAGCAGGCATTTTCATTTGGGACAGATGACTCTTTTTTTTCCCCGTGAAGAAAATAAAAATTTTGATTTAGAGCACTCTTGGTGTCAGAGATGTCTGAAGCCATTTGTCAGATGAATTAAACCTGAGTGTGAGCCGGACAGAATTTATCCCTGCTGTTCCAGACAAGCTCTCTCCATTGACTTTTCCCTCTTCTCTTGTGACTTTCTACTTCCCTCCGCCATCTCTTTGTTTCATCTCTCTATGTAACATTCTTATTCTCTAACTTACTCGACTGCCCCAAGAGCCAGGACACTAGAAATGTTCTTGCTTGTCTTCCTGCAGGGAGAAGCGGTGTCAGTGTAGGAGAGGGAGGAGTAGGACCTGTGCTCGAAGCGTGCTCATTTTCCTTTGGTTAATCCACTCATGCTCGTGAAGGAATTGCTTACTTTTACAATTTTATCAGTAATTCAGTACTTTACAGGAAGAGGGAATGAAAGAGATAATGAGGATTAAAAAAGAAGAAAGGGTAATGTATACCTCACAGACATCAAAGCATTTGGCCTATATAGCTGAGCCTGGCTTTATCAGTTTTAGTAATTCCCTGCTGGCTCAACCTAAAATTAAAATCTATTGGTGAATTAAAAACTTGCAGTAAGAAGTATTTAAATTTTTAAGTGGAAGTGTATTTCTATAGTAGAAAGCAAATAACTCAGTACTCTGAGCCTTAAGGTAAGGGACACTCTCACAGGCTTTTTTTAGATGTAAGTTGTGTCTGTTTTTCCAATTCTGAATTATCTACATTATTTCAGTAAACAAAATATACTTGAAAAGCACAGCCTGTCTCAATCTCTTGTGCATTACAGAAAGGTTTTTAGATTTTTGAGAGGTGCAATCTTCCTTGCTTCTGAGGGGACCTGTGGTTTTATCTTTTCATAGACACCTTTTTTCTCTCCAGCTCCTTGTGAGCTGTGGTGAGGGCAGTGACATGTTCCAGCACTTCATTACTCATGACCTCCATTAGCAATGTGTCCTGACTCTTTGTCTAATGAGACTTTCTTGCTTTTTCCTTTTCTTTTTTTTTTAACTGCTCATGTTTGTATACGGGCAGCCATGGGAATATTGGGATTTTATGTGACTGCTTTTTAATCTGCACAGGCTCTTTGGGTCTCAAGAACTGTGGCTGCAGGATTGCATTTGGTTCCACAACATGTTTGACTTGGATGTGCTAATGTCTGGTGTTGATGGCTGCAGGGATGGGCAAAGACCAAGGAAGGAAATGATGTGAAGGACAGAGGCAGCATTGGCAAGATAACATTGGCCTCACTTGTAGTAGGATCTCTGGAAAAAGAAAGGCATGTAAAAGCCTGGGAGGCTGTCTGATGAGTGCTTTAGGTGCTATAGTTAATGCAAATAAAAGTGTTTTCTAATGGATATTTAATTTTTTTTCTTTTAAACTATTGCTGTGAAAGAGACCCCTGGCAACATCTTTTTTTTGTCTAATTCATATGCACAGCTTTGAGGATAGGCAAATCTTGGATTGCATTTTTATTTTCTCAGTTGGGCAGTCTTCATCCTTATATGAGTGAGTTTGAGATGGAGCTTCAGCTCTGAGCTCAAGGGCCATAATTGGTATTTAGCAGCAATCATTTCTACTGCAGTGGAACTCAGTGCCCTTAGCTGGGTAGCAGCCCTGTTCTCCTGGCAGGGTGCAAACATATAATGAGGAACCTGGGGGTCAGACTCTTAACGTTGTTTAAAGTTAAAGCACTTCTGAAAATCTGACCTATGATCCCTGCCCCTGCATCAAGGGGAAGAGCAAAAAGAGGGAGTGTTTTCTGGGGGATGGAGGATATGGGTGACCACAGAGGAACACCAGAGTTACAAGGGGTCTGAAAGAAGGTCAGTGGCCTGATTTCTGTGCCTGGCTGCTAAGGGACAGTGCTGTGGATGCACGTGGAAAGAGCAGGTGGGTACTGTTCACCAGTGGTGCTGCTGAGACAAAGTATTGTGAACCATAGCCTTGGTCTACCTATATGCAAAGCTTGTACTTACATCCATTGAAAAATTTGCTGATGGGAACACCAGCCCAGCTGTTGTCAGTTCATGCTTCAGTGAGCTGTGGGACTGGAAGGTTAATGGTGCCAGGAGAATATACCATGCAGCAAGGGCAGGGCTGGGAACACAGTGATGCTTGTGGAGGAAGTAGTAAAAAAAGGTTGATGTTGGTGTAGGTAAGAGATTGGAGGGGAAGCATCATTCACAGCAAGGCTGGCTCACAAGGAGGTAGGAGGTATTTGAGCAGATGGGAGGATAGTGGCATTTCCACAGCTAAGTCATATAGGCCTCTTCAAAATCCCACCCCACACTGTGAAAAGGCTGTTTTGAAAGATGCAGTGAGTTGTCCTTGAGCAATACCAGGAAATGTGCACAGCTCACATAGAGTGCCTTTGGTGCTGAAGGCAGAGAAACAGCATTTGGGAAGGAGGTGGGTGCTTGTGTTGTGTGCATGAAGAAGGGGGACAGGCTGAAGGGACCATTTGTGAAAAGAAGGATGTGAACTTGGATCAGCTGGCCAGGAGGATTTTCTTAGTAGCACTGCCTTTGATGCCCCTGCAGCAGCTTGTGGGGCAAATAAATGGTGCCTTTAACTCAGGCACTTCTTGCAGGATGAGTGCCTGCTGCTGCTCACTCCCAGGAGAGGAGTGTTGGTACAACGTGAGTGGATCTGATTCTGTGTACAACACTTCAGCAGTCGTTCTTTTATGTAACAATGTGACTTTTATTTTTGGGAAATGCGAGATCAACGGGTGTTCAATCCCCCACACTTGTAGCAGAATTGGTGCTAGTCCTTGGAAACTGGATACGATCCATTTCAGCGAGGGCATTGCTGAATCCTGTGGGTTAGTCTGGGGGTGAGCAGGAGATACAAAAATAAACGTCTGTGTCAGAGTCGAGTGAAGAATCTTCTTGGAGCTGGTTAATTATGTTGAGTCCTGGGCTTTTTTTCCCCAGCCGCCCTGCTCCGCAGTCCTGTAAGATGCCAGGAGTCAGGCAGAGCCCTTTTCCAGCACAGAGCAGCGCACTGCTCGCTGTACTGCCTGCTCTCCTGATGCCGAAGGAGTGCGTTTTGTCTTTGGTCGGATTGGCTCCATCAGTTCGTATTTCCTTCTGAATGGATAATAAAGTGGAGAATCATTTTGAGGCGAGGAGTGTTGGTGCGCGAGTGAGGTGGGGAGGCTGCGTGTGTGAGGAGCTAGGCAGTAAGCAGCTGACGAGGAGGAGTAAAGTAGCAATAGCTGCACAGCTTTCTCTCTGCCTCTGAAGTACAATATTTTCTGTTGAGTCACAACTGAAGAGAAGGATGAAGTTTTAACTGTACTTGGTACTGCCTGAGAAAGGGAAAGGATGCACTGTGACAGTGAACTAAAGAATTTCGCTTGAGGGATACTCCTGGAAGCTGACAGGATCTCTGCATTTTTGGCTTTTACATTCATTGGCTTCTGCTGTTTTTTGTTTTTTGGATTTTTAGTAGCTGTTTGCATTTTTTTTTTTTTCCCCTTTCAAAACATGCCTTCAACTTTATGTAATTTCTTATCTTAGTGCTGCCATGGAACGGGATACTCTCGGTGCCTTTAACGCTGCTTTCCCCAATACCTGAGATGGGACACCAACAATATGTTGATAATCTCCATAGTGAAAGTTCATTATCTGGTGAATCCTTAACAAGATTAGGAATCCTTCAGGACTTGTCTTTTCTATGAGAACAAGCTATTGTATTCTGTAGTTTTCTATTAATTCTGTACATTTCCTTTGTATTTTAACGTTTTCTTTTTTTTTTTTTTTGAAGCAGCAAGGTAAGTGAATGATTGGAACAAACGAAGTGGCTGGGTATAAACTGCAAGTAGGCAGCAACCAAGGAGAATTGTTCTTTATTTTTAGAGTGGGCTGTGTGTGTGTGTGTGTGCGCGCGCGCGCATGTGTTTACTTTAGCAATACAATAGCTCCTTTGCAAGCTGACTGGATTTAAACACGTGCTTTGTAAAAGCAATTTACTCTTAGTATATTCATTTGTATGCTCCATCTCTTAGTTTTTTGTGTTCACCCGTTAGACACTAATTGTAGATGTCTTATTGCTGTTATAGTTGAGATTGTGTCTGTTTACTTCTCATACTTTTCTGTTAGGAGGGTTTGTATCTCAGCTGGAATTTGACATCATAATGACTATGTGAAGAAGAGTTAAAAGGGGAAGGGATTTGGGGATAATTTAAATTTGATCACTTGAAAAGCAAATAGCTTGAGAGTAATTAAATTACTGGTTTGATTCTTCCCTAAATGTCACTTAAAACAGGCTTGCTTTAACCCAGAGTATTTGTCATTGGCCTGATTTCCTGTTCTGAGAAGCCTGTGAGTTGATGAGATGAAATGACTGTCATGCAGGAGCGATGAGGATGCTGTACAGGCTCATGAATCAGAGCAGATGGTGTGACTGTTTCAAATATCTTTTCAGTTTTCATTCCTTTCATACGGGCAGCTTTCTTTTGCTAATGGAGCAAGCCTTTGGGGGGTAAACATCAAGACTTAGTACAGAATGCTAAGGTCTTCTGTCCTCAAGTTGAAAAGGAGAAAGCTTAGAGAAGTAAAGCTGCAGTTATAGCCCAGGAGGATTATAGTTGCCGAGCACTGCAGTTTAGCAGCATGAGCTGGAAACCCCTAATTATTCCATCAGCTGCCTATGTTACCTTCACTCAGCCTGACAAGTGTCTGCTCTAAAGTAATGCAGGATGGGTGAGCGAATGAGCAACAGTGAGCAAGATCATGTAGAACCACAGCTGTGCTAACACTGCCCAGACAACACAATTGATCTCCTAATTCATGACCCTGGGTTGGTGAGTGCTGCTTGTCCCCCCACTACCTGAATGTCCCTGTGAGCTGAGTCACTTGTTACCTGGAAAACTAGCTTCAGATCTCCTCAGTGAGTCACCACAGTTTTGAGAAAATTCATAGGGATGAGTGTTTCCTGGTGGTTCTTGTCAGAAATGAAGTATTTGGAGAGTTTGCAGTGTTTCAAAGGTTCACACTATTGCTTCGGTGCTGGGTTGTAAATAGATTACAAGTAGAGGAAAGGTACAGCATACTCTGTTTCTGTTACTCTAAGCAGAGCTCTTAGCATCCTTCAGCGTTTTTATAATGGTGCATGCAAACCTTACTTAAACCAGAAGTACGGGGTTTGTACTGGCAGTGCTGTCTGCCTGCTCTCAGATTAGAGGTAGCTGAATAATCAGAAACATTTCACCAAAGCCTAGCAAACATTTCTGCAGTTCTGATCCCAACTTGCCAGCAAGCTTCTGTACTTACATTCCAGTTCTTGGTGCTATTCCCTTTAAACAAAAAGTTGTTTTTAGTTCCTGGCTCATCTGTTCAATATAATACTTGGTCCTTAGGATCCGGATTTGGGAAAATCCTCTTTTAAGGAACACCTAGTGCTTTAGGTTGTCATGGGTGTAAAGTATTTGCTCATTAACTGAACTGTGTACAAAACCCCCTATGCCCTAGAAATAAGGGAGCTACTGAATATAATTGCTTCTCAGTTTGCTCTTAAACTGCTGGTAGCTGCTGCTCAGGTTTTATATTTGCTGCTGAGTGAAGTAACTTTACATAAGAAGGACAGAAGCTGCTGTGATCCCTTCCTTTTTTTTTTTTTTTCAGTAGTCAGCTATCCTTTTTGCTTTTTTTTCTCAGGGTGGTCTCAGAACTAGGTAGGTGCGTTAGACTGAGCTTGCTGCTGGCTGGGCACCAGCCTTTTGCTTCTGCAGTCAGCAGCTTCCAGCCTGTGCCCACTCCATGCCTGGGGACAACACCGATTTCTGTCTCTGGATGCCTCCTGTTCTTGGCCACTAGGTAACGACAGAACCTCCTTTATTCCTGCAACTGGTGCGTCTCTCTGCCAGCCACTGCTGCTGTTAGCTTGCAGGAAAAGTTGTGATAAAAGGATGCGGCTGCAGAGGGAATGAGCATGTCGCAAAGAACAGAAGGGCTGCCTGGAGCCGAAGCATTATGTGAGGGCTCCCCAGTCTTAGAAGGCCCAAATATCTCAATCCCTCTCCATCTGTGCTCACAGGGGTGATGGGGGATGGATGACTGACGTTAGTCCCAGTTTACAGAATGCTGAGACAAGCTTAGCAACTTCTGTGGTGTCCCCTCTGATTGTGAGGGGTATTAAGTAGTTAAGGCCGGGTGTGCTACCTCCTTGTTCTACTACATAGTGATACTCTTTAATTACATTAATTTCATGCTGTTTGGCAGCAGAATTTTTTATGCCGGTGAATGCACCTGCAACGCCTCAGTGGGTGCTTTACCCTGATACTTAGTGACTTCTACTGTTCCTTCACTTCATAGCTATACTGGTAACTTGCTGGTACAGCAAAATATTATTCAGGGTTGGTTTTTTTTTTTTTTTGCATCAGTTAAATGCCCTTGTGTAAAAAGGTAAGAAATAACTGGGACGTGGGAGGTGCAGAACTGATGTTGCCCAGGTGAGTTTTCCACCATGAGGGAAGGTGGCTGGCCATACCTGACCTTTTGTCACATCTATCAGACTGCTTCAGGAAGATGTCAAGTGTGTTTTTTCTAAACTGTGACAGGTGGGAAGGCCGGCTTTCAATTGATGTCTTCACTGAAGTCTTCTGACAAAGGTTTTTCTCCGCTTTATTGAAGCAAACCTGTAGGTACAGATGAAACATGGAAAACATCACTGGAAGTACTTAAAAATTTCAGAGAGTTCTGCAAGCAGGGCTGGGATGCATTTTCCCATCTTGTGCAGTAATTCCTGAACAAGAACCTATGTTGAGCTTGGCTGCAAAGGGACTGAAGAAGGGTTACTGAGGGACTGTGTAATAGTTTCATTGCTCTCATCATTTTGTTTTCAACATCGTTTTCATCCTTTTGTAGTTACTGTCTTTTCAATGGTATGGATGTATTACCTCTTTAATCCACTGTGAAGTGCCACGTGTCTCTTCTGTACCTTACTTTTAGCTGAAGTGTCCTGAGGTGGACATGTTTTTCAAGAACATGTTTTGTTCTCCAGTCCTGCTGCCCTTGGCCCAGGATCACACAGCTCAGTACCTTGTTCTGTGATCATTCATTCCAGGACACAAAAGCTAGAGCTTTTGTTAATTACCAGAAGCAGGTTTGAAGAGAGATACATTCTCAGAAGCAATCAGTAATGCTGTGTTTAGGTGTGATCCAACCCAAAATCAAATCTAATCCCGTTAATTAGAAAATTGCATGCTCAGCTCTAGAAGTCATACATCAGCTAAGTTGACAGTAACCCTTCAGATCTCTGTCGAGCCTTGTTGTTAGGATCCTTTCAGCAATTAATGTGTTTAAAAATGCTATAATATTCCCGGGAAGAGTCAGTGTTTCAGCATGCAGAGTGCTGGGGCGATGTTGCTATGGCAGCCTTAGCCATGATTTCTTTCTCTTGTTAATGCCAAAACCCTTTTTTTTTTTTCTTCCCCAGATTGTCCTGCATTTTATTTACTGGTATTCTTCATGTTTAACTGGTTCTTTATAAAGTAGCAAGACCATTTATCAGTCATTTTATTGCTTTTTCTAATGTAATTGCTGGTACAGGTAATGCAATACCACTTTGTGTGAAAGATACTGTAAATATAATCTAACCTAAAAGCCTTCACCCAGTGCCACGGTGGTGTGAGTCGATAGCCAGAGAGGCTGCTGTGAAATGTGTCTTTCGATCGTATTGAATTGTTTTGATAGGTCTTTGCTGTTGACTCTGGACATCACCTAAACTGTGGGGTACCAGCACCCTCTAACATGATGATATGGGGTAAAGATGTCTCAGCATTTCCCTTAGTGTGATGAAAACCAACTAGCCAGTAAAAAGATAGACCTACTTCATTTTAACAGAGATTTAGTGGACATAGGTGTTGTGCTCTCACCCCATACTCTTCCACTCCTCCACAGCCAACTCACTGCTGTGTGGGGCAGTGCTGAAGACACTGCAATGCTGCCTTTGTTTTGGACCACTGTTGTCCAGAGGCTCACGGAAGTGAAGATGCTGCTCAGAGGACGTTGCAGCCAGGTCTCCTCTCTCTGGTGCGAGCCTGACCTTCCCCAGAGTGCTCTAAGTGTGAAGTATGACTGATCCCCATCTGATGATCAGAGACCTCTAATTGCATTTTATTTTTCATCAGATTTCTCATGGTTTTTTTTTTTTCCCCTCACTCATTGATGCTGGCATGCCACGCTTTTGCTCCTGTTGTCATCACAAATCCATATGTCAGGAAGTGTAACTGTTACTCATGTATTACAAGGATATTTCAAAAGTGTGCCCAGTGGTGAGGTAATCAGCTGTGCAGTGTTTGTGGTAGTTCACCTGTTTCCCTTGTTTAAAATCTTCATATGTCAGGTTTGTCCTCATCAGGACATTTGGATTGCTTTGCTGTTCCCAGGTAAAGCAAGTGATACTTTCTTTCTGCTTAGCTTGAGCCTGGCTGCCTTCTGGGAGGTGGAGGAACGTGGTAATGGTGGTACCTGTGCATGCTGCTCTTCAGCCTGCAGCTGTGATGAACTGAGCATGGAGCTCTCCTGGAGAGAAATGCCTGCTAAAAAGGCAGTCACAACAAAGCTTGTGTTGTCAGTGAGGGCTTGCAGTGTCTGGCAGGATACCAGGATGCAAATAGTCTTTCTTTAAAGACTTGATTTCTTGTTATGTGTTAATGTGACTCCTGGAGTGATTCTGGAAATGACTTCAGCAAGCATTTACATCCAGATTAGCTTTTATTTTTATTTTCCCCTGGATGAACTTTCGTTGTCACTTTGCCCATCTGTGCTGCAAAGAAGCACAGCCCTAACACAGGGAACACTAGAGAAAGAAGGGATCTTTACAGGGGACAAGTAACTGCCGAGCACCCCGTGTGGAGCACTGGAAGGGAACAGGAGCACATACACACTACCCTGGGCAGGGAGGAAGAGTGAAGGACCCTGGCAGGAGGGTCAGAGGCACTTTGGGACCAGCCCTAAGAATGAAATGGGCGAATACCCAAAGCTCCAGGTCTGAGTGTGGGTCTGGGGTGGCAGAAGGCAGGGAATGGAAGGACAAAGCCTGTGGGAGAGGTGCAACAAAGGCAATTTTCTTACCTGCTTTTTGGCATTCTTGTAAGTTGGCAGTGATTTGCTCTTTGGTGAAAGCAGAGATTTCCGTTCACTTCCACCCACGGTAGGGAGTAGTGGAGAGACTTCAGAGCCAGAGCTGCTGTCCCCGTGTTCTGCTCTGGCCTTGTTCCCAGCATGGGAGGAAATAGTTTGGGACTCTCTTGGTGCAAGCTGGAAAGGTATTTGATATCAAAGGGGGTTTTTAAAAAAATTTTCAATTAAATAAGTATTTCTCTACATGCACTTACATGCATATATATATACACACACACCACAAACTCTATATATATAAATGAAAATTATATCATTGTGGTGTTTGCACTGAGCTGCCAGCTTTGGAACGGCTGCAGTCTTGCAAATAAGTTTTCATCAGGAAAAACATTGTCCATAACAAACCACTGCTGTTGAGGATTGCAGCAGACAAAGGAAATGAGAGCGAACTCTGGCTTGAATTGATTTCTTTTTTTTAAACTAAAATGATTCTTAATCCCCTCTGCTGCCTTGAAAGCTGTGTGGGGCAGGAAGCATGATGAACATTTAGCTTTCTGAGTGAACCCTTGCACAAGCATGTATAGGCTTTTCTCCTAGTGCTTGGGTTTGATATGCTGGGAAACATTTGAAATGAGCCCTCAAGCAACATCTGTAGGGAGACATAACTGTAGAGCTCTTTTTCTTGCCAGCTGTTGAGTTCAGGTGTTTGCTATGAGTGTGCACTTCTTCATATTGACAGAAAAGTGTTTTTCTGGTGTTAAACGCCAGTTAGCCACTCAAGTGAAAAGTAAACTGTGTAAGTGGTGGAAGAAGAGAGCCTGAGCAAATATTTCTAAGGTCAACCCTGTTCTGTGAGGGAGAAGTTAGTTAAAGATACTGAAAAAAACTTTGATCTTTATGGACCGATGGCCTGAACATTATAAAATTGAAACTTGTTTTCTTTAAGAAGCTGACAATCACTCTAACAGGGAATTTCTCTAGCCTACGCAAGGGCAAGCGTTCGCTTTGGTATGGAATTTCAGCTGACATGCTGAATGATGGGGCTTAAACCTGAAGCACAGATGCAGCTTCTGTTACGGCATTTATTAATGAGCTCTGATTGCAGGGATTGGCATTTGCAAGTGCTGTTTCCTCCTGATCAGAACCCACTGTCTCCTTCCCTGCCCCCAAAATGAAACAACAGAAAGGAAGACAAGATATTCACCAAGATGAAAATGCTGTCTAATGGAAAATGGTGGTGGCATGAATTGCTGTCAGGTGGACCTGGAGGATGTGTTAAGGGGGGGCGTTCTACATTGCTGCAGCTTGGGGTCAGTGCAGGTGTAGAAACTTTGAGTTAATGCTTTGAGAATAGGAAGTCTTCTGTGACATCTGAAAGAGGCACCAGGTGAAAGCTTTTCTGAGTTCTAGACCTGGCCCTTGGGCAGTGTTTGTTGGGCCTTATATCAAGGCCTCGATCCAGTGCAAACAGACCTATTGTAGTGCTCAGTCCTCTGCTTAAAGTGATATTGAGAAGTATTTGGTCTCAACACCTGGTCCAGCACTCTCCAGTGCGTGCTGCTGGGACAACATGTGATCCTCCCCGCATAAGATTTCAGGGTTGCAAAGATGACATCAGGAGAACCAAGGGTTCCCAGTTCTCAAAACAGTGTGAATGGAGCAGCAAAAAATATCTTGGTATGAACTGTAACAGAAGAGCCTTACAACAGCTAAAACAAAAACAAGGTTAGAAAACCCATTTCTATTCCCTCCAGCATGGCAGAAAACCTTCCTGCACAAAGCTGCACAACTTTGCACTTGGCAAAATTTAAGTTAGGTTGAAAGTAACACGTGATGATGATGTTTGTGCATCATGGAGCTTAAAAAAAGTAATTCTTCAGAACTAGGTAATCATAAAAATGAATGTTACTATAGGTCTTAAACAAGAATGTGAGAAAGAATATGAGCAAGTCCAAATTGAATCATCAGAGATGTGGGCATCCTCCAGTCACCTCCACTTCAGAAGGACCTCTGTATGAGTCTCTGTCTGCCTTCTTCTCTGTATGTTACTTAGTAGAGCAGTGAAGACACATGACGGTTTGAAGTAGTTAACATAGCAAGCTTGGTTAGCATTTTCCCAATTTAAATCCCCTCTTTACAGAGGGGATTTAAATTGGGAAAATGATCCATTGCAAAATCTTGAGGGTTGGAGTAGAAGTGACATGCAGAATCTTCACGCTGTCAGCTCAGCCTGTTTGGACATATGCTGAGTGTGGCATATTTAACTGCAGGTTAGCTTGGGAGCTTGTAAGATTTGAGATTTTAAGGTTTTTTTAGTGTTTGGTAACAAAATATTAAGATAAAAATATTAAAATAGCAAAAAGGTTCCACACTTAAAATCTGTCATCCAATCTTCCTGCCACTTCATATCACTTTGTGCATTTCTTGTGGGATAGCTGGTACTGTGCCAAGTTATACTTGATTTCTGCTTTGGTTTGAAGCAAGAAAGGATGAAGATAGTGGACTTGAAAGGAAAGGAAATATGCAGACTTGTCAGAATTCTGTATTCAGAGGGGTAATTAAGTCACACAGCTATACCATTGCCAGGAGCTCATCTTAGAGTAATTTGCAAACCTGGCAGGAAAAAAGGAATGGCCAAAGAATTGCTCTTTTATTCCTTTTTTTTTTTTGAGCAATTATTTCGACAAAGAAGGACTTGATCTGGGGAGGTGGCAAAACCCAAAAACTGTGTCTGTGCACTTTAAATAGTACACCTTCTTTCTGTCTGCTTTTATGTGGATGCTGGTTTTTTAATTCTGCTGCTTAAGTTACTTTGGCTATTTCTATCTGAACCAAACTGTAATGTTTTTTCCCCTTTTTTGGTAGCTGCTTCATGACAGAATAAAAACTGGATATGAGTTGTGCATTGGGAAGTGATTGATGTGTGCTTGTGCAGCTCGTAGCACTATGAGAAACACAGGTGCAGCTGATGATGATGTTTGCTAGAAGTAGATTGAAAAAGGAAGAAAATGAAATTGCACTTCTGCAGAGAAAACCTATTGTAAAACTGTGGAGCAGGAAGCAATTCCGTAAGCATAAACTCCATTTCTTTCTGCGGGACAAAATGAAGAGGCTTCTTCAAGGCCAAGTAGATGAGAATCCAAACCACGCTCATCACTGCCAGCTCTCCCCAGTGGAGATTGAAACAGACATGTTTGTTTGTGGAATAAAGAGGAGCTCTGCGAGCACTGAATTTTCCACTGCTGGAGGGGACTTTCATCAGGATGGAGGACATGATTCCAAGGGAGTGAGTGAAGTGTGTGTTGGTGAGGTGGAACTGAACTGGGATGGCTATGTAAAAATACCGTGCTCGGTTCAACAGAACAAGAAGGACTTGCAGGGAAATTCTTCTGATGGTACAATACAGACCTCTTCTGAAAGAAAGGACAGAATGTCTGAAGGGCAGGACCTTTCTTCCCTCAGCATTACCATGAGCTGGAGGGAGGCAGCTGAAAAGCAAGGGTGCTTTCCACAGGAAAAGCCCACTGTGTACAAGAGTCTTAGACGGCAGTCAAGAGATTGCTCAGCTGATGTGGTTGATTACATTGTTAAAGAGCTACAGGGAATAAGTCGCATCCAGACAGAGATTGCAGAGCTCCGACAGCACCTCACCTTGATAAAAGGCTCTGTGGATGAAGTCTCCAGCTGCGTGGATACAGTCTTGAGTGAGATAGAAGGCCTGCAAGGTGGTTCCACTGGCAAAACCCAGGGTACGCATGCTCGACAGCCAAGCAGGGAGGTACGCAAGGAAGAACCAGTATTGTATTTTTATGGCATCCCAGAAAAAGATGGTGAAAACACATTAGAGCTTATTTGCAGCTTCTTGTCTGAGTATCACTGTTTCAATGGTATCCAGTGCAGTCAGTATATAAAAGATGCCTATAGATCAGATATTGGTACAGGCAAGCCATTAGCACCCAGACCAGCTGTTGTGAAACTTGTCAGTTGTGAACAGAGAGACTTTATTTTACAGAAGTCTATCCTTCTGCAAAGCTCAGGGGTCCGCATTGCTACCAGTGAAGAGCAAAAGCAGCAGAATGGCCAGAGGGGCCGCAAAACAGATTCAGTCTCTTCACAGTCTGTCTGCAAGAAAAATCACCGCAACTCAGTGAATCCTGATGCAGCTCAGAGAACTGATGCATCTGGGCACCTTCGAACGGACTCGTGCCAGGTTAAGTATAAAAGCACAACTAGGAAAACACAGTATGCAGGGGAGAGGCTTGATTCTGTGCAGAAGTCAACCTTGACTAAGAAAAGCAACTCGATACCTGAAACTGGGAAGGAAGCACAAACAGTAAGCAGAAGTGAGCAGCCTTCAGGTGACAGTGACATTCACCAAACCCTTCATGAACCTCTACAAAATCCACAGGTGACCAGTTTGGCCAAATCGAATGATGGTGATTACTGCTGCTCTTCTGTCTCTTTGGGCCGTGCAAGCCAGATATCTGCTTCAAGCAATAGTAGTGAGCACAGGCTTGACACCAAAAATGTCACTGAGAATTGTTCTTCCCTTCTAGAAAAAGATGAGGGGATAACCACAGAAGAAATTGAAACAGACTCTGATGCCCCATGCAAATTTAGCAGCGTGGAGAAAGTCGATACTCAAAGAGAAGATGTTTCTAGTGGAGTGACAACTATTAGCTATGATCATACAACAGATGAGATGGCTTATAGTAGTGACAGCTTGAAAGATATGATCCAAATGGACCTGAATGATCAAGATCCAACTGATCAGGTCTTTAGGGATGTCCTGGAAAATTCCCAGTATTTCCTTGACCACTCCCGGGATAACATTGATCTTGTAGACATGAAGTTTTACACTAACAAGCTCGGAAAAGCTATTCATCACTTCAGATCAGCTCTGCAGGTGGTGTTTCACAAGCTGGATTCAAGTGATTCTGAAATCCTTTTGGAAAATGATAGTGGCTTACAGATGGATGATGACAATACTCTTATGCTGACCAGTTCAGGTATGTGTGGCAGCTCTGACAACTTTGCAGAAACCCCTCCTAGTCAGTCCTCTGAGAGCCAGGCAAACCCACCTGTCAACAGCGAAGCGTCTGCTCAAACGCAGTTTGTTCCTTCCAGTCTTTCCTTTGTTCCACGTGAGCCTGCTGTTTCCAGTTTGATGCCATCATCTGACTGTGAAATCCCTGTTGGGCAGCGTTCGCCTCCTGAGGAGCTGGGAGGAGATGTGAACTCTCTACCTGAGCCAGCAAAGGAGTGCAGACCCATGAGCCTTGACAAGGTGTGCGCGGAGACCATCTACCTGAACAAATGCATCAACAACTTCAAAAATGTGCTGAGGGAAAAGAGACAAATGCGTAGGAGACTCTTAAAAGAATTAGCGCAGGAAGGAAACTGGATTTCCGCTGAGGAGACAAATTCAGGTAAACTGAAAAAAAAAATGTTTTTAAGGAGATGTCCAAATCTACTCATGCAGCCAATAGCCAACACCTCACTCTGTGGGTGAACAGTCTATTAGAGGTTTTGAGCAAATAGTTGTGAAGGCAAGTGTGTATGCCGGCCAGAAACCCCTGAAGTGTATTGTGTAACATACTGAAACGGATTTGGTGAGCTTCTTTTCTGTTGTTTTGTTTTGTTTGACAGAGGGAGATTTGCTGTGCATCTTCAAAATAGCAGGTGTTAGGGTTTTTCGTCATAATTCGTGACTTGGTTCCTTTCTTGTTAAATAGTTAAGACATGTGATAACAAAGTGTGCATTTGAGCTATAAGTAGCCAGATTTGCAGTTTTGGGAATTGAGTAGATCCAGACTTCAAGTGGCTCCATCACGAAGTGCGAGTTCTCAGTGTTTAATCACTGCTAGATGTTATCTTAGTAGAGACCTTTAAAAATAAAAATCTAAGGGCGGGGGGTGGGGGGGAAGGTTGAGACCTGTGTTTTGGTATTGTTTCCATAATTTTTATGCAAGATGGGAATTTTTCCATTTCTGTGGAGTTAAATCCCTTCTTGCCAGCACGGATAATGAAGTGTCTGACCACAGCAGATGTCATGTGATGCAGTGGTGGAGCAGGGCTGGTTAACCCTTTCCTAAGGATGCTGGAATTAGAAATGACCAATGTCTACTGATGGACTGTGTTTTGATAGGTAAAACAAAACCAAACCTCAAAATGTAGGTGCATCTGCCCCCTCTCTCTCCACGCAGTGAGAAAACTTTCTCAGTGTCGCCTCTGTACAAATCATGACACAGTAAGAGGCTTTGTTTCAAGAGTGGAAGATACTGGAACTACATCTTGAAATCTTCACATCATTATTGTGAGCCTCTTTGTGTCAAATATGTTGTTCGCTTTTCTCCTTGCCATCGTGAAAGCTAGTCAGAATAATCAGTGTGTCTTGTCCCATGGAAAGAGTTGTCTCACTCCAGTGTCTTTTCCGGTGACTGTGCCATGAAGGAACAATCTGTCAATCCGTATTTGACTCCCATACCAGTGACCTTCTCAGTTATGCAGATCACAAAGCTTGTAATCAGCTCTTCGCTTTCTTGTTTTGTGCAAGGTCTTTAGGATGGAGTTGATTCAAACAACAGTTTTTTAATGAGGGAAACACTGTGATTTGTTAGGCTTGGCACAGATACATACATATTTTTGTGTTTCGAGAGAAGGCTTAGATTACTAGAATATTGATAGTACAGATGAAACCGACTTTTTAATTTTAATTCAGAAAGCTATTTTTATTTTCTTTAAATTCTTTCCCTGTTTGGTTTGGTTCGGGTTTTTTTTGCAGTGTTCGTGCAGCGTTCGTGTCCTGCACGTATGCCCTAATTTTAGGACCTGAGGGAACAGGCAGTTGTTTGGATTAGCATGTGCCACAGTGCAACGGCAGTGTCGAAATAACCTATTTCTGAATGTGAGAGGAGGCTGCTCATTTCAGCAGTTTGAGCAGTACAGACATGTTCCCAAGGCGAGAAGTAGCCAAAACAGTTGAGGGGGAGAAGCAGGGTCACAGCTGGACTTCGATACCGTAGGTCTGGCTCCAGGGTGGATTGACATGCCTGATCCTTCCTGGTTCAGTTCTCCTGAACGTCACTGAGTGATGTGACGCAGAGTTGATTCTTGTGTGACACTTGCATAAAGGCGTATCTGTTTGGTAGATACGATAACTGAAGCTGTAACAATTAGAATGGGATGAAATCATGATGTGGGGAATCTGCTTTGAGAAACAGAAGGAGTCAGTAGTGGAAAACCCTGGGTAAGGGATGAGAAAAGGGAGAGAGCTTGGAAGAAAAGCAATGTCCGGAATCAAGGCAGGGGAGCTGGGGAGTGTGCCAATCTGGAGTGGAGGTTGAGGGATATAACCACAGCAGCAGTGCTCACCCAGGACGGAGCACGGAAGCAGTGGGTGGATAACCTCTTCACAGTGGCCCGAGTGAGGGAAGGGGTGACAGCATTGCCAAGGGCTGTAGAGCAGGGCAAAATTGTATTCTCATTAAGTTCAAAGTAGGGCTGCTTTGCCATGCATTTTCTGAGGAAATGAAGCAGTGGTTTTATGTGCTTCTTTGCTCTACTCAAAATGAGTTTGAGCCCAGCTCTTATTTTCTTCCTTGGAAAAAATCATCCTACTCAGAGTACAATGGAGGATTGTTGGTTTGCTTTCTTTCCCGTCTGCAGATGAGTGTTTATGTTTTACTTGAAAAATATAATTTCTTTTTAATAGGCTTTTAAGTTCCTGGGCCAGGTCCACTGAAAACACCATTCTGCCTGCTGACTTTTTGTTTCTGAGCCTGAACCACTGTATTACTTGTGCCTTCTTGAAAGTTCCATTCAAGGTATTTTATTAAATGCATTTGGCAGCAGTCTGCATCAGAGGAATGGATGTTAACTTTGAAGGTGTTGGTAAATCTGTTTTTTGGTGAATCAGAGATGATGCACTGCCATAGCGGTTCAAACTATTTATAGTTGTATGCAGATGCAAATTACTGGAACAATGTAGAACTTGGCAGATACATGTAAATAATTGAGTTTAATCTGAAGTCAAAAGAGAAAAAAATCTGAGTGAGATTTTAAAGTTTTAATTTTAGAAAAAGGGAAATAAAAAAAAAGCGTAAGTGAAGATTAAGATAGCTTGGCTTTGTGTATGTTTTAAAAAAGCCCTGAGATGGTAGAGATTCTTTTAAGTGTAAGTTGATTGCTCAAAAGTGGACTGGTGAAATAATTTTGTCATAGGGGTTTGACCAAGTTAGCCACTGTTGACGATGCTGTGAGCACACTTGTGATGAGATACAGTCAGAAGATTTTAAATCTTTGTCTGTAGTTGCTCAGAGCTTTGTCAAGCTTTGTATTTGGGCTGAAACTGTCCCTAGCAGCTTTAAACTGAAGGGGCTCAGAAATCAGAGATATGTATGGAGTTTAAGCCAAACTAATACTTTTATTTTCCTTAATTTTTTTGTTTAATAATTATTTTTTTTATAAGACTAATGCGATATTTGTCGCTTTGTGTTTGTGTAAAAATAAGTTTGACCTATACTTGGGCAGCTCTAGTACCCTTAGGCCTAATGCTAGTCTATGTCAAGGGTTTTTCTGTGGAAGACCACCCCCAAATGAGTGAAGGGAATAAGCTTTTGAAAAATGTGCAGCTTGCTACCGTTGATCTGCTGCACTGCCAGAGACTCCATCTGTCCTCAGTGTTTTCCAGCTGGGGGCTAAAGTCAGGCTTTCCCTGCCTGGCATGACTGTGAGCCATGGCAGACCTGAGAGGGGATGGGAGTCCAGGTCTGTTGCATCTTCTGTGGTTCGCAGGAGACATCAGGAAGGGATCTGGTTCCAAATAAAAAGGAATTAAAAACACAGGCGTGAGGGGAGTATGGATATGCCTGAGACACACAGAAGGAACCACAGCGACCGTATCAGGAAATAACGGGTTTGGGGCAATGGGGAAAAAAGAGGACAGAATCAGAGAACTTTCAAGTGGGATTGGTTCTGCCTAGTTGAGAAGTTTTTATTTAATAGAATGGGTTAGGCAGGACGATGGTGTGCAAGATCACTTTAGAGAGGAACAGTTAGAATTGTCTGTGCCCAAAAAAAGCAGGTTCCCATCCAAATCTGAGATGGACCCCAAGTTTCCTCAGCTTCTCCAGGTCGGCAGGGCTGTGCAAAGCTGACTGACAAAACACGGCACTCCTGCAGCACCGGCTGTTAAGCAGAAGACAGCAGTGTCCTGCCGCTTGTGTTTTCCATCAGCTTGTGAAGGAGAGGCCTGCAGAGCAGTCTGGGGGCTTTCCTCCCTGGTGAGGATCCATGCGGTCATGTTTTAAGGTGGAAAGTAAGGGTTTTATTTTAGCTACTACCCAGCACTTCATTTGCTACAGTAATTTGACTTCTCCTTAGTGACTGAGTTAAAATAGCTTCTCTGTTTTTCTGTCTTGGTGATGGCATGTGTATAATTACACCCATAAAGACAGCAACTTTGCAAACTATTTTAGCTTTTAAACCAGTTTGAGTGGCCCTTGTTGCCATGAAGATATTCTTTCCCCTCCATCTTTCATACACAGTTGAGTAATATGAATCTTCTATGCAGGTACAGATTTATCTGATTGGAAGACTTAAAAAATATCATATCTGTACCGGAAGTTTTGAGTATGGTTTCCATATAACTTTACTAGCCTTGAAATTGCCTATCCATAAACATGAGATTTAGTGTGGGAGGCTTCTGGATTTTTTTTTTTTTCCCCTCAGAGGAGAATTGCCTAGATTTATAAAAGCAGAGAATATCTCTGCATTATGGTATTTGCAAAGGCAAAATGTGTTCCGTGGGAGCTACCAGTTTCCTCGTAATGGGCAAAATGTGCAGGGGGCGAGAAGGGAAGGAGGGGAGATGCTTCAGATGCCGGCAGTGGATGCAGTCTGGGGGGAAGGGGGAACAAATCTGTTCTTCTCTGTAATAAATACAGGTTCTCTTTCCAGTATGGAAAATAGCAGCTCCAATTCTGTATTAAGATTACTTAAAATTCTTGAGTTAATAAAACGGGAACTATAATTCTAAAAATCAGCTCTCAGAAGCATATGGGCTAATGCATATGCCGTCATGGGTGAAATTTGATGAGTTTAACTCGAGATTAACTGATGGAGATTAATTAACTGGTGTGCTTTGCATCCTATGAAGCACATGGGAGAACTCCACTGCACAATGGTTTTATCAACTCGGAGCACAAGTTTACCCCACTTTCTGAAATCATTTTACAGAGCTCGTGGCAGAAATCTGGTCTATTAACTTTTGTTCCTCTCCTTCTCTTTTCTTTTCTTCACAGAAGGAGGTAGAGGAGAGCTCCAGGTTGTACATGTTGTCCCTTGTAACCAGCATCTCTTTCTGAGACTCCTGTGTGTGCATGCCCTGTCTTCATGTAGCCAGTTGCTCCCGCTGAGGCACTGAGATTCAGTTCAGCATGTTATGGTTGTCAGACGAATTGCTAATGCTGTGTGTGAGTTAAGAGTCTGTTCAGTGCGTATTACCTTGTACAAAAAGCAAAACATGAATGCTTGGAGTGACCTCCTCCCTTTGGTGCTCCGTGGGGTGTGGGTAACATGCACAGGCACCACATTAGCAGAGTGCAAATTGGTTTATCTTGTCTTTTCCAGTATTACTCTTTATGAATCTTGTTTAAACCAAGTATTTTGTCATTTCTCCTCAGTTGTATTATTTCACTCCATCTCTCTTTGGTTTGTATGCTTACAGCAATTAAAGTAGTGCTATGGGCTATAATATTGAGATTAATCAAGACTATGCATGCTGGGAGGTGTCTGCTGCCAATACCACGTCTTTTTAGCTAGCTACAGATGCACTTTTTTTTGAGCAGGGCTGTGTGCCCTTCCATGGGAAGAGCAGGACTTGGCCTTTAATACCTACATCTATTGCCTCTCCACTCACAGACCTGTTGCCTCTCTGCTTATAGCCCTGTGGGCAACAAGTAACTCTTTCCTCCTAAGAGGATCTGCAGAATTTTATCTACTGCTATGTAACATCTCAGTTTGTGTTTGCAATTGTACCTTGTACAGAGACATTTCTGTCTTTTGGATTCTGTGCAGATCTCATCCTTAAAGTTTGATGAATTTGCATTCCTAACCTTTATTGGCTCATATATTAGCAGTTTTGCTTCATTCTTACTGGTAAATATATGTCCATTAATGCTTTTTCAGGAATGCAGAGATATCTGGTGTTGAATTCTGTCCTCTTCTGGCTTGAGTGCAAAAATACTGCAGCCTCCTTTAAGCTGCTCATCTGGCATCTAGAAAATTAGTACTGGGAGATACATCGGGTGGAAGGAGCTTCCTTTGGGGCCCTTCAGTTGTTATTAAAATTGGTGCTCTTGCAGGATACAGTGAATTTAAAATAATCAGTTGGTTTGTTGCAGCTTTGGATTCCATGTAAAACATGGCATACTTGATTCAATGAAGACATTGAACCACGAGACCGACTAGTTTAATTAGGATGATTTAGTTCAGTCTGATTCTGCTTATACCCCTGAAGAGATGGTCTAATTAGGCATGACCAGAAGTTTAATTTAGACATTGAAACAGTTGCTCCTTGTTTTAGCCTGATTCAGATTAATCTGTAGCTAAATTGAGGTCTTTGAGGTTTAATAATGAAGCATGGTATTTGAAAACAAGTTAAAATGATTTTCAAAACAAATAAGAAGTCATTATTGTTTTTTTTTCTTATCCGTTTAAATAGAGCAGCTTTCCATGGTTTACATCTGTTTTTTATCTAAGAGGATAATAAGCTAGACACAGTACTTAAATGTGATGGAAAGTTACATTGTTAGGAAGCCTTTTATGTGGAGAAGTGGATTTATGTGGAGAGAGTTAACAGATATGGGGATATTTTTCCCTTTCCTTGTGCTACTCCACACTTTGTGACTTTGTTTAAATATTTTTTTTCCTGCCTCTTCTTCCATTGTACAGACTTTCGCTTCTACAGAAGTATGAATTGTTTTGCTCTGTCCCTTAAAAGATCTCAAGTATAAGATAAATCATGAAATTTATGACTTGCACCTTAGTTAACTAACTTCTCAAATGACTTGTAAACCTAGCTGCTGCTTTTCCTGAGTAACCACAACTTCTAGTAGTTTTGTGTTTTAGGCTTCACGACACATTGCCTTCAATGATCATGTCTGGTGACTTGTTTAATCCAGGGTATTAAATTTATGCTACTCTCACTGGCATTATTTTACTAACTGATTCTTGGAGACATTTAAGGTCAGGCTTGATGAGGCTTGGTGGGTTGGACTAGATGACCTTTGGAGGTCCCTTGCAGCCTGGGGCATTCTAGGATTCTAGGATAAGAAACTTTTAATTTCTCGGAGAAGACCTTACAGCAACTGATTGCATCATGCTTTACTGTGAGTGACTATACTGCATTACTAGGGGTGACAAGCACTTTCTCAGCTGAAGGTGTTTGCTGGACAGTAGGTGTAAAAGTGTCATCCCTCAGCATCACAAATAAGAAAAAAAAATAATAGAGATGTGATGGGCTGTTTTGTTAATGTTTGCTTCACCACCTTTTCAATTCTGCTTTATGTGCTTACTGGAGATTTAAAAAACAAACAAACAAACAAAAAACCCAAAAAACAAAAAACCAAGAAAATTCAGATTCAGACTTCTCTGGCTGCTTCCAAGGAGAGTTAGAGTGTCAGAGCTGTGGAGCGAAGTGAAGCGTAAGCCAGTAAAACACTTCCTGTGACGTGCAGCATGTGGATATTTAGGTGTTAAACGTGTGTGCTTCCCCTTTGCCCTTCCATTTGTTTTGGAAAGAACGGTGCTAAAAACTACCCCATGTTCTTCTCATCTGCTTGGTATTTCCTCTGCTTGCCCAGGCTCTAAGTGAGTCAGGCTGTCTTCATGGACTGAACTCGAGCAGATCCATGGCTGGTGACCAAGATCCAGAGCAGCTACTGGAGCCATCCTGTGTCCTGGTGCCAGTGCTGCCTTCAGAGGTTGGGAAGACTCCCCAGCTGCAGGAAATTCATCTAAACACCATTTTCATTTACCTTCTTTAAATGAAGAGGAATATATGAAATATCCCTACCTGCAACAGTGGTATAAGTTATGGATTACTTCAGCTGGCATCCCTGGAGCTGTCTGGACCGTGTTAACCCTTATGCCAATGCTTGTTGGTAATGCAGTCTCTGGTTATTTGACTGCAAAAGTCAGTGCAACAAGGGACTGCAGAGGACTTCTTGGTGACTGCCAGCTCTGCTGCTGTGTGGTGTTGTGCCATTACCTTATGTATAAACTGCCCAATTTCCCACTTGAAAACTGGTTAGGTTTGGTGTCTGCTTCTCCTTTTGAAAGGTTACTACAGAACTGCCATGGTAAAGACACCTTCGACTTCTCATCCTCCACTTGTATTTAGCCGCAGTTCTTCCATGCAGTATGTTCTCCAGTCTATTGAATAACCACAGAAAAATATTTCTTTCTGCTAGGGCAAGCAAGCTGTCCTGTTCTCCTGCTATTGTGTTTGCATCCTCATGCTGCTCTTGCCATTTTCTGTTGTGTGTACCTTATTTTGGTATGGAACAAAAAGACTGTATGTGCCTTTCTGAAGGAGTCTTGCTAACACAGTACAGAGGCATTTATGCTTTTATTTCTATGGAGACATTTCACTGGACATATTCTGTGGATGATGTTCTTCCCTTACATGGCTCTATCATGGTGGCTTATAGCCAGTGTGATGACTAGATCTCGAGTCTGTTCTCACGTGCTTTTCTCCACTGAGGAACACCTTGTAAGCGGTCACATTCATAGCCGGCTTTGCGGCTCTGACCTTCCTATTTGTACCATTTTTAATCCTCTGCTGTCGCAGTCTTCGCTGCCATCAGTTCTTTCCGTTGGGCATCTCAGTTCTGTATCAATAATCCTCCTGTATTTGTCATTGGTGGATTTTCTCAGCAGATCAGACTTACTCCCACTAGCTTCTTTATTGTGTTGTCCATGGCTGGCTCAGTTACAGTTACTTGTTTACCCGCCTTAAAGCTCCCTACTCCTTCTCAGCTTATCTGGCCTTATTACTGTCACATGGCATTGCATCAAAAGTTTGTTGTTGCAATGAAAATTCAGTTGATAATTAATTTTATGGTCAAAAGAAAAATGGTTGCTTTGTCAAATAAAAAAACCCATAATACTTACAGCCCACACTGTGGGTTTTTTCCTGTTGTCCTGTTACCTCTGAGTTAATTCTTTCCTTCATGTTTGCTCTGAAGCCTTCCAAGCTGTTGAAGCTAGTAATGAGCCTGTGCTAGCCTACACCGTAGCTGGGGGTATTGCATTGGCTCTTCTAGAGTCTCAAGACATCAGCCCTCATTTGATGGATGTCATGTGCCGGTTCTCTCAGGGAGAATGCTGCCTGGAGCAAATTACCTCTTTACTTTGCTTTCAGCAGGTGATAACTCCTGTTTCCACACAGCCATCACCTGCCTTGCCCCTGCATCAATATTGTCACTTGCTGAAAGCTTTCTTTTGTTTTGTGCTGTTGTACCCAGACGATTTTTAATCTCGGCATAGAGAAGCTCTTTGTTCTCTCTTGTTTTCTTTTTATTTCCATGTCTAAAACACTTGGCAAAAGAAATTGAGTAGAAGTACAGTTTTTCTGGACTCTTGGTAATTTACTTTGTATTTCTCAAAATCTGGGAGATGATGGAGGTTTGTGTTCTGCCCTTCCCTGCAGCCACACTCCCAGCCATTCTCTGTTGGCTCATGGCTGCCTGTGGGAAATGGCTATTGCTCAGCTGGGTAACAGCTTTCCCTGGATCTTCTTCCACTGAACAGAGCTCTTGGTGTGATGGTTGTCTCCAGACTGCACTATTGCCCATGCTATTTGTGGTTTGTTAATGTCTCAAATACTAGCTGCTTATACTTACCAGAGATTTCTAAGATAAACAGAATGAAAACACTGTTACACTATTTCTTTTTGCCTGTAAATGTTGCCACGTTTGTGTTTGTTGTTCTCTGTCGTTCAGTAGAGCTGAACCGACTGGTGTCAAGCTCAGTCCAGTATAAAATATATTTCTATTACAGGGTTGTTCTCTAGCCACAGCTCTTACAAGTGTTCAGAGGCAAAGGTAGAGATGTCCTTCGTCGTGTGCTCTGAAGGACGTGGTTGCATTTAGGTTCATGACATTTTCTCTCTTGATCAGCAGTTGATTCAGATCCCTCCAGAGGAAATGCAGGTTTCAGGCTGGGGGGTTTTGGAAGCAAAGCTTGGAACAGAGCTGCACGGAGGAGCAGTCCTCGAGGAGCCTGGAACTTGACGTGCTGCTCCAGCTGAGGAGGAGATGGCCACCAGTGCTGGGCCATGGGCCTGAGATACTGCCTGCTCTGCAGGCCTGTGCAATCACCTAGAATGTCCATTCAATAATAGATAATGTCATGTTGCTCATACCTGCTTAAAAATAAAATAGAAACTGTGTAGTCTTCAGTTCTCTCCAATCCTGGAGTTGTACTGTTAGAAATGCGAAGGTCCTAAGCAAGGACTCACAGCAGACGTACTGGTGCAGCAGCAATTTATTATACGCTCTTGCAAGAGCGGGTGTCCTCCCAAAGCAGGCACACCTCTGGGCAGAGTTTTCAGCACTTGATCCCCTGTTCCCGTCCGCAGAGGTCCCTCCCTTGTTTCCCGATGAATTCGGTACTCCCAAGGTTTACAGGATTAACCGAGGCGCCTTCTTCCCAACAGTCCATAATAGTTTGTAATTGCATGTCTGACAGGTTCCTGCTTCCCCTTGGGGAAACGAATATTCCTGAGCTTACTGAGCAAAATGCAGCATCTTTCTGAGTTACTGCTGTTCATCTTAAATAGCCCTGAACTGTTGCCCCGTTATCTATTGACACATCTTGATTGGCAGTTGTGCATTTTTGTCCTTTATTTTCCGTTTACCTTAAGACTGAGCTTCAGGCCTCAGTTTCCAGTAAGACCACTTAAGGCTTCCGGTCTTTGGTAAAGGATTCTTGATGGGGCAGCTCAAGTCTTTTATTCCTCAAGTTAATACAGAAATGATTATAGTTACTTTACAGTTTGCAAAAGCAATGTTTCTCAGCATTTTCTACAGTAGGACTAACAAGTAACAAGTTTGTACTTTTGCTGCTGTACAAGGTGAGACCTCAGATAGAAGCTTGCATTCCTTGGGTATTTTTGATTTTCTTGGGAGACCTTGTCTGTCACCTGTGAACACCCTGAGGCTGCACAACTCACCCAAAGCAGAGGACCAAAAAAAAAAAAAAATTCAAAAAATCTTTCTTTTGAAGCTGTGTTCTTGTATCTTGCATAAAACTGAAGCTTATTTCCTGAAAGATACTACTTTCTTTTGTTACGATTCTCAGGTTGTGAGTGCCATGGCTGGAAATAATTTGGTTTCCACTGTGTGCGAGTTGCAGCCTCTTTTTACTTCTGTCAGGCATGTTTATCTGAGGTTGGAGCGTTAGCAGTGTGTCTTGCTTAGTCCAATTTGAAACCAGCTTTTCTTTCCGGGAGTGCATGAGAATGTATGAGCTGTAAGCTGGAACAAAGAAATTTCCAATTATAGGTAAACCATTTTACCCTTATCCAAAAAACTTTTGTTTCCTCCAGGTACATTGCAAGTGTTTAAGCACTTCCACTCTAATCAGTCCACTGAAGACTTTCAAAGAAGCAGAACACTGCTCTATAAATACACACACTTAATAGGAACATAAGAAGATGGTTTGAATTCGCGGATATGAATCCTCATATTTGCATTCTGTGGTGTTTTCTGTCACATTGTGAGAATCCCAGTTCACCTGCAATTATCTTGCAGGTGATGGCCCTTGTTTGACACCTGTTGGAAAACAAATGCTCCCATTTGAATGGGTGGAGCTAAAGTGGGACCCCCTTGCTTAGGGGGCTAAAGAGTCTGCATTTGAGCATGAACAAAGCTCAGAACTGTTTGTACAAAGTTTTGTGTCGATCAGTCATTTCTGCATTTCTTACAGCTTCTTTTCATTTACAACATCTTGATTACAACCATGTTGACGTAAGTTGTGACCTGTAGTAACAGAAGCATTCCAATAACTCATGCTTTTATTGAGTTGGGGGAAAAAAGAAAAAAAAAGATGGTCCTCAAGACTGCCTATGTAAAGAGGAGGTGCACTGAACAGGCTCTTCAGGTTCCAGTCCTAAGTGTTCAATGAAGTTGCACAGCCTGTCTGTATCTGTATGACTTGTCCTGACATGCTGGTCATTGCAGGTGCTTGAATGAATTTCTCTATGCATTTATTTGCCTGCATGTGGTGTGGTCTGTTACCCTTTCCTCAAAATACAATCTGATTACTTTTTCGCATGTCTTTGGAAATTAACTTCATATTGTTCTTTCTCCTTCCCCCATTTTAGGGTCAAGATGAGGCTGATCCATCAAAACCACCCTGGCTCAAAGGAGGGTGAGTGATATTTTGAGACTTTGTTTGATATTTTGAGACCTTGTTTGTGTTTATAATTCCAGTGTGCTTTGAGTCTTCATCAGAAGTGCTCCTTTTACTTAGGTTGAACTGTTCATTCCTGACAACAGCCATTAGAGTCAATTGTCCATGCCTCACTTAGGGCCCGGCTGCTGCTATATTTCAGAGGCTTCTCTTAAACAGCTGGAGGTGAACTGTACTGCTTTTCAAGATATCTGTGGTTAAGAATAAGTTGCAGTATATAATCTGTAATGTGATGGCATCAAGTGCTTATGGCAGTAGTTTCAAATAATCCTTGCTGATCACCACAGAGTGGTCTGAATGAGCTCCTTTTTCCTGAATCAGCCACCCAATGGCACCAGCGAAGGGGAAGAGTAGCTCAGAAAGACTGGTGTGTCTTTTGCTTTTAGAAGAAAGATGTAGCCTTGGAGAAATGTTATGTCTTTGCCATGATTTCTATGGTCATTGTACTAGTCAAAACTGCAGTTAACTCTGGAAATCATTGCAGTTTGTAATTTTTAAAGCGGTGATCATCATGCCACCTTTGCACGAGTGAGAGGGAGAAGCTGCACGTTTTCTCCACAACAAGCTACTCACAGCAAATGAGGCAGAAAAAATCTAATTGTGTATCGTTTCAGCAGGATACGCTGTGCATAATAGGTGCCAGCATGGTAGCATCCCCAGAATCCTCTCTGGAGAATAAAAAGACAGTGGCCCATTTTACAATCTGCTAGGTTATGTGCCTTTCACACAATGAGGGCAATACGCCTTGGTGGTGGTGCACTCATTAGGAGCTGACATAGCAGCAGATTTGCTTTGCGTTCTCGGCAAGAGGTAGGCTTGCTACATGCTTAAGTTAGTTCTCACACTGGTGAAGGAAGCGTCCCTAATAAAATGCAAAGTTAAATCGAAGGTTTCGTTATATGTCTTTCTGCTTTTGGAATCATTGTTCTGCGGTGATATTCCTGCAGAGCATCCTCCACACCTGCAGCTGCCTAGTAACCCTGCACTTTCCCAAGGAGCCCGGGATTTCGCTGCGTGGGCTGCTGGAGAGATGGCAATTATCAGGAGCAGAAGACAGTGATTTATTCTAACTATAAACAACACCTTCTCGTGCTTTAACAAGGAGACAATGTACTGAGTTTATTGGTTCACACAAACAAAATTATTTCCCAGACTGAGAGATGAATACACCTATACACCTGAAACATTTGAAAACGTGTTTTGCCAGTTCAAGGCAATGTTTGCTCTGGTCTGTAGGTCTTTTCCCTTCCTATGTGAGCTATAACAAAACAGGCTAGTGTAAAAACTCTTTGAAAAAAGTTTGGCTTATTCACCATATCCCTGCATGCAAGAGATTTCCAGAAAAGGTGTTTGTGGGTGGTGAGCCTTTAATGCCACAGTTAGCCATGTTGTGTGTGATTAGCCACAGTGTACATGAAAGCACTTTACATTTGGTGTTCTTCTTTCATATGAAGATTAGACAAGTGGTGTCCTTTGAAGGACGTAATCATTTTCTGTCATTGCAAACCGTCTTTACTTGCTTAAATTTTCAAGATTTAATGTAAGCATTTGTGTGATAAAACTTTTATTAAAAGATGAATACTTGCTTCAAGCCATTTGTACTTTTAGCATAATACAGCACTAGCTCCTTGTCTGTAATCACTGGCTTTGGAGAAATAGCTTAAAAAAAAAAAAAAGAAAGAAAGAAAAAAAGTGCAGTTGGTATAATGGAACAGTCTCTGGGTATAATATCTCATCTATATATTTTATTTTTTAGTGCAAATCATCATCTCATACAGAAAAGCTATTCACTCCTCAATACAGCACTCCATAATAGTGCTATAAATATTACATGTGTTGCAGAGGAGAGTGTATTGTGGAGTGAACAGCTTTTCTGTATGAGAAGATAAGAGATATTACACCCAGAGACTGATCTTTGTGTGTAATAGATCTATACAAAGCTGCAGGGTGCATATTTGAGGTACTGTCAGTACTTTGGTGTGTACAAACACTATAATTTTGGTAAGTGAAGTACTGAATGTGCTTGAATAAAGAGACTGAGGTAGCTGAAAGCACAACAGGCTGAATAGTTTGCAAAACTAAGAATTGTTGCTGAAATTTTTTTTTTTTTTAAATATCAACAAGCTGAAAGCAGGTCATCTGTGTGTATAATGATCTAGGTATTAGGATATGTCTCTTCAGTGGTGATAAAAGCACGTCCTTACAAATATACTTGTTCTCTCAGTCTGGTGTAAATATTTTGAAAAAAAAGCAGTTTGTAACTTGACATGATTCTCAAGCACAGTAATTCATTTAGGCGCATCTAGACTTTATAAAACACACAATTTTGCTGTTTTTCTTTCCTGGTAAATGTCAGGGTATCACAATTTGCTTTCAATTGAATTTAAAAAATAAAAAAAATTGAAAATCATGTAGGGAAGAAGTGTAAATTCCCAGCTGTGCCATTGATTTTTAGCAGGAACATTGACTCTGGGTTTTTACTTGTCACCGTTCTGTTGCATCTTTTCAGCTTACAGACTCTCCCTTTCTATTTTGCGTATGCTTTCATGATTCAAGTGGTGTGACACAAATCTTTGACCCAAAACTTACCAATAAGCTGTATTATGATTTAGATAATGCTGGAATTCTGACATCATCTCCATAGTCTTCTATGACACCTATTTTACCCCAAAACATAATCGCTAGTATCAGGAAGGGTTTGTAACATTAAGGGAACCGGCAAACTTTGTGTTTGATCCTAGCATGACTATTCTCAGTTCAGAGAATACAAACCCTTCATGCAGATACCTCTTAGATCTTGATGTGGATCAGTTTTTTTCTGTAATCCTCTGGAAGAGATTATTGTAGTATCATTTGTGCAAGAAGTTTTTCTGGAATTTTCTGTTGGAAATTAAGGTAGCCTCTAGGAAAAAAGAAACAAAACACGTAGCCTCGCTGTAGGAATTTCCAGCATTGAAAACCTGTTCTCATTCTTGGCCAGTGATTCCAGTGGTTTTAATTAACTGCTGTAAATCTCCACCTTTCTCATGCCCGAGTCTGCCTTCTGCTCCCAGCTGAGAGGCGCGGCTGTCGCAGGGAGCGGTTTTCGCCCGTTGTGACCTGTGCGCGATGCTGCAGTGCACTGCGTGCAGAGCCGGGACGGAAGCTTCTGCTCACCTTCCCACCAGGCTTGTTCAGCCAGCAGCGGCTGTCAGCTCAGCTGTGGCTTGGACATGCCACCCTCCTACGGCCTGTCAGAAAAGTTGATTTTACCATTGCAGTGCGAGGCATGTTTTTGTATAATAGACTGTTTCTCTCTTTGACACAGCGTTGTGCTGGGCTGTGCCATGACATCTTTGTCCACCCTAAAGTATGGTCTGCTGCAGCGTAGGTGTAGTCACCCCGGGTGTTCTTTGACTTTTGGCAGTATTCAAAGGTGGTTTGAGCAGCTCCTGCTTGCCAAGGGGTGCAGGTGGCCCCTTGTAACTTACCAGCCTTCCAGTTTTCATAACATGTGCGAATGTGGTTTCCTAGATTGTTTTAAAGGGTAGCTCCACATGTGTCTGTTACTGCAATAAGAACAGTGTGTCCCATAGTTCTCTTTCCTGTAGTTGTGATGTCCTAAAACTTCTCAGCTATGTGTGATGCAAAATGCACTGGTTAAAGGTGCCAGCCAGTTTATCACACAGCTGCAAAAAGGTGTGAACCAGCATGCTATGGGGTGAAAACCGATGCCTAAAGATAGTCAGGTGGTTCCTGTACAGTCTCTGTAGCCAAGAAAAAGGCCTCTGGAACCCTGCTCTTAGTGTGAGTAAGGCATGGAGATAGGGAAGTTAAGTGAGACACTGAGAGGGGCTGGGAGGGAGGCAGTCACCTTGCAGGTCTGTTCTTCAGTTCAGGGTGAATATAGCAGGCGTGACAGCAGGGAAACGCATGCTCTGTTTCCAGCCTTAGCAAAAAGCATTATCTCAAGGCCTTACAGATGAGTGCAGCTGATTTACTCTAGGGTCCTCTAAGCTGAATTAATAGACCTTTTTCAAGCACAGGCTTATGTCCCTGTGGTGTTACCAGTGAGCAGCAGCTCTTGTGTGTAGAGATCTGCATGGCTTGAAATGCTGAGCAACACGGATGGTTCTTTTTGTGGAAATAGAATTAATCCAGATGTGAGGTTTTCGTAATGTTTATACACACCTCAAGGATTAAGTATGTTCTAACTGAGAAGTGGATGACAGGTAGTAGCGTCCTGCCCCTGGGCTGACCCACTTTGACATGCTCCTTGCAAACCACTGACACCAGGCAGGAACGTCTCGACTGTTGTGTGCAAAGAAGAAACTTAATCGTTTTTAGCATTAACTTTACACTTTCTTAAGTATAATCTTCTGGCTGATTCTTCTTCCTCCAGTAAAGCATCCCCCTCCCCATCCCTCCAAACCTAATATAACTAAATGGAAAGAAAAGGCATTGAGAGAGACCAGAGACAAAATGTTTTCAAGTTTCCAAAGTTTTTCCTTTTACGATGTTCCATGCCAATAGTAAGCTATAAACTAATCTCTCCCTAAGGAACAAAAGGTACATCTTAAAGCAGAGGCGTGTGTCTCAGTTACCACAGACTAAGGCACGTGTGAATTACTTCCACGGAGCTCTGGTTTTGCCACTGTCTATTTTTGCCAAATCTGTGACCCACAGAAGCGGTGTGGATAAGGCTGCCTTCACCCACCATGCTGGCAGCAGTGATTCTGCAGCACAGTGTGTTCTGCAAGCACGTGCCCAGCCTCCTCTGAGCTAGCTCAGACTTGAGAACTGAGAAAGGGAAAATGACTTTTTACAGTGTCTTAATAGCTTTTGTTTATTTGAAGTTGCATGTGTAGTGAACTGATACTTCTTGTTCTCATTGACTATGATATTAGCAAGGAGACAGGTGTTTTAAGGAAGTTTTTTGGTCATTCTTTACTGTCTCTCAGTGCTCATTTGTGATTTTTTTTTTTTTTTTCTTAATTTCCAGGCCTGCAGGTTGTTTCTATGGCATCGACAGCATGCCTGATCTACGCAAAAAAAAGCCAATTCCACTTGTCAGTGATCTGGTAAGAGATTAATTTTTCTTCTGCCACACAGCTGTTAGTGCAAGTGGCTTTACTTTTTGTCATGTGGCAATGTTCATTGTCTTTTCAAGAAGCTGAAGGTTTCCTGTTTTGTTAAGTTAATTCTTACACTAAAGGGTTAGGAGTTGAGCTTGGAAAAATCTCAGTGAGAATGAGCTACTGTTTTGTAGACGGTTTCCTTTATTTAGCAGAATTGAGATATTATTCATGTTCTTTTTCCTTTTTATTCTACACAGAATATCTGGTTATTTTTAGGCCTGCATTATTTTTAAATGCTTTCCTAAAAATCACTTACTTTAGGGAAAGTTATAATGTCTGTGTGAGATTTGGCAACTTACCAAAAGGCTGGAATTTCAGAGGATAGATAAAAGAGCATATGTGCTTGGATTTTTAAAGTAATTTGCAATATTGCCAGTAGGCTTCTGCACCGAGGAAGTACACGAACCAAGCGAGTAATGAGGACAAGTTTCATATGCTTGTGTGATACAGCGAAATAAGGTTTCTGTGGGACAAATGGTTTTCTGTTGACTGTGTTCAGTACACGTCGCGATTTCATAGTTGGGAGGAATGCTTTAACAGCTGAAAGACCAAAGTTTCCATACCCTGTAATTCATGTGAAAAGATGCATGCAATTCTCTCTGCCAGCTTGTGCATGGGAAGCTTAATACATGTCTTAATAATTGCTTCTCTCTTGTACCTGTGCAATAATGGCATTAACTTCTGTTACTTCCCTTGTTACGCTTTCATTCTCTCTCTCCACAGGCCATGGTAAGTGGAGTTATAGACTATCTTCCCAGTCTAAAGACCATCCACCAGAAACAAAAATTATTTTACCTTCTTTTTCCCTCCACTTTTTTGCTTTTTATGTTGAACCTGTAGTATTGCAGTGTGTGCATGTCCAGCACTCTGCTGTGCTCCATCACTGATGAAATGAACTTTCTCAGTCTGTCTTCAAACAGCATGAACTAGATTATAAATGGAGGTTTCTGATAAGTTTTGATGATTTCAAAGCAGATGTTGCTAGCTTTGATTTTCTTCTCTACTTTCATGTAACTGGCGTGGCTTACTGAAGAAATCCTTTGTATGCCAGTGTGAGGTGGTGCAAAGACACTGCCTGTTGCTGTCTAAGGCTGCAGAACTTAAAGTTGGCATGATGCAAAAGAGGCAGTTCAGAAGGGAAAATGATGTTCATTGTGTTCAGTGATGGCTGCTGAATGTGATACACCAGCACATTCAAACCTGTGCTCCAAACCCACTCTGTTCTTTTTTTTTAGCCTGTTTATTTGCAACCATTTCACTGTCACATTTAGGGCTGTTGTATATGTTGTAAAACTGATGAAATAATCTGCTTTTGGATATGAATGAAGCTATATATAGATGAGTGAGTCCCATGTTGTGACCTTAGACAAAAGCAGAGTACCCATTGCTACCAGAACATAGAAGTGAAGATGTGAACCCAGGTTTCATTGACAGTTCTTACCAGAGAAACAAATAATAATTTATCGGTTATGGGCAGGTGGAAACAAGCTGGAGACCTTTCTGAGTATGCATTTAACTCCTCTGAGCTGTGAGCTATCATTTAAGAAGCCAACTTGAATGTAAGAGGCTGCTCTTTCTCGTTTGACACAGTCCCCTTGGTCACATCTCTGGGCACGTAATGTCAGGGCATTTCTGGGTATTGGTGGTGAATAACAAGCTTTCTTCCTTCTTAGTCACTGGTTCAGTCCCGGAAAGCCGGAATTACCTCAGCAATGGCCACTAGAACATCTCTCAAAGATGAAGAGCTGGTAAGTGGGAGGGTTGCTTGGCTCCTGTTAACTTTCAGTAAGCAAATTAAGGGAATTTGGCTCTCTGGGATGCAGAGCTAGCTTCACAGATGTCTAAAAATAGAGATGTAAAGCTTCTTGTGTCATTTGTTTAAAGAAAGCAAACATGTAAAAAAAATAACATCTAATATGTCAATATGATCCTGAAAAATGTAATCTTACCATTTCCTTCTGTGCTAACTACCGTGGGGCACAGCATGCAAAACTTGCTAATGTGAGATATTCCTCATTCACAAACCTTAATTCTTTTCTTCTATCTCCTCCAAGCTTTTAAATGCCTGGAGAAACATTTTTGGAAGGGTGTCCTCTGCTACTGCTTGCAAAAGTTTGATAAATCTGGCTACCGCAGATGTTAAGAATCATTGCACTGCTCATGCATTTTCCCTTAAAACTCACACATTAACCAGTCAAAACAGGTTCAGTCACCTTCCCGGATGTTGTTTTTTGTGTGTTCTTGCCTTTCAGAAATCTCATGTCTATAAGAAGACCTTGCAAGCCTTAATTTACCCCATCTCTTGTACAACCCCACACAACTTTGAAGTGTGGACAGCCACAACTCCTACCTACTGCTACGAATGTGAGGGGCTGCTGTGGGGTATTGCACGTCAGGGAATGCGCTGTGGAGAATGTGGGGTCAAGTGCCATGAGAAGTGCCAAGACTTGCTTAACGCTGACTGCTTACAGAGTGAGTAGTTGTGGTTGCTGACCTGGAAGAGAGGCAGTGGGCTGGGTGAATAGCGTATTAGGCTGGTTATTCTGGCTTTTATTCTATTCCTCCTGCCCCTGTATCCTAGCCAAGTTGCTTATTTCAGCCATCAGCATATTACATACACTGTTTTAAGCTATTCAGAGCTGCACTGAGTTCCTGCTTAGACTGCATGGATTCTGCGTACCAAGTGCAGGGTGCAAGGTGTTGTGTCCCTTTAACAGTAGGATCTCGTGGCTGATTCAGCAGAGATGGTAGGTCAGGAAAGTGAGTGTACGGACAGTATTTCATCTTCTACCAGCATTTCTGTTTACTGATTTTTTCCTGCAGTGTTCAAAAACTAAGCCCGTTCTTCAAAGAGCTGTGACTTTGCAGAATAAATGAGACATTAGACAAAAAATGGAGAAGTTTAAAAGGAATTTGATTAAAGAGAAAAGAAAAAGAAAGGAAAAAGTATTAATTTAGGCATGTTTTGGGTCAGATATTTTTATTTGTTTGTAAAGTAGTTTCTTAATTTGGTCTCATGTTCTCTCTCTCATGTTCCTGCTTGAGAGCAAAATATCTTCGTCTAAATGGAATAGGAATTTCTCCCATATGTGTTAAATCTTGAGTAGGAAGGTGGGGCTGTTTCTGTTCCCTGTTGATTTTCTTGGCATTGGAGCTTGGTGGACTAAGTCTAAGGAAGCAGAAAAGTTTGTGAAGTATAAACAGATTTATTACAAAACCATGTCAGCAATTATAGGGATATAAAGAGTCAAATATTATATCTTCATCAGCCTCTAGTGGTTTGGGAAAGCTAGCCTGGATGATCCAATAACAGACACCAGTGAATCACAGGTCACTGGCTTTTTCTTACAGACTATTTTAACACCCCAAAGGGACATTTATGCATGTGTTTTTGATGTGTGTAGGGTTTTAAATCAGTCACATTTAGGGCTGGGACTCTTTGTGAAGGCTTAGTAGTCAGACACTGCTGATAGCGGTGAAGCTTCTCTTTTGCTCTGTTGCTGAGCATTTCTAGATTTGTCTTTGAAGGCTGCAAGGTGATCATTACAGTTTAGAGCGTTCAAGCAATTGCATCATTGACAATTTTGGCTTTGTTGCAGCTGCTTTGTGAGTAAGCAAAGAATTGCTCTTTGCATTTGGTTCAGCAGAATGTAGTTGTGATAACTCCGTTCTCTGACACAATCTGATATAGAGGGCCACTTGGACTGAGGATAACTTTGTTTCTGGAGTTCACCAGAACCCTCTGCTAACTGGTGATTTTCAGTATTAGAGATGAAAAGCTGCTGATTTGTGCATCCTGGCTTGATTGAGATGTCCATGATGTTATTATGTTGCAATAGAGTTGGAGTAGATCAGTATTGGGAAAATGTTTATGGAGAGCAGATGAAAATTAGGTTTGCATGAGCAGCTGTAAGGAAACGGGCACAAAACTTTTTTACAGAGCAGAGGTCATGAAGTTAAAAATCAATAGAAGAAAAACTAAATTTAAGGAATATTATGACTAAAAGGAACTTTGTTCCTTCAGAGGACAGCTGTGGTTATCCATATTCAAGGCTGGGATAGGTAATGGAGAGAGTTCAACGGGGAAAATAAGAGAATGTCTCAAGAGAGAATAGCCTGAGTTTGTTGATCTTTCAAAAGACAGGCTTTTTCAGTGACAGTGATGGCTCCATGAATTGTTTCAATCCTTGCTTGAGCCTTTTTATGCCTGAATTGTGTTGGGGAAGAGGGAAGTAAGCAGCAGGGACGAAGATGGTCTGTTGAAGTTTGCTGTTTACAAAAGAAAAAAATGCAATAAATTTTCTGTAAGAAGAACAAAGGTGGAAGTAGAAGACAACTTCAGTGACGAGAACAGGAAGTCTCTGGAACAGCCTCTGAAGAATAACCATGGGGCAGGTTTTCTATTCTCTGGTTGGAATTAAAGGAGATTATGCAATGGGCTGGGGGACGAGATGGTGGCAGTAGCCTACGCTTTTCCGTGGAGTAGAACTAACTAGAAACAATTCTGCTTTTCATATATGGCAAGGCATTAGATAAGAACTTGCTTTATTCATGGGATTATGGATGTTTGCTTTGCACATTTCCTTCCAAAATGTAAGCACAAGATACTTCAGCATGCAGAGTTAAACCAGCAAAGAGGCAACAACTGAGAGTACACTGGGCTCAAAACTTGCCAAACGTGTAGAAAGGTAAAACCCAACCAAACTAAAATTAACTGAGTTAGTTGAAAGCTGTCCAGCATCAGAATAAGGAAGATACAGAGGCTGAGCCAGGGGCCTTTGGGGCTCCCGGACGTCTGTGGTGGGTATCATTTCCTGGGGGGGAAGATGTAAAGGAAAGTTGAAGATGACAATTGTGTAATTAAAAGACAGTAGGCAGAGGAAAATTATCTCTTGGAGATTTAAGAAAGTGGTGGGGGCAATATTCAGAGGTGCTGCTGGGTTGGGAAAACAGATGTTACTGATACTAGAAATCCATTGCAGGGCTTTTTCAGGCAACTGTGTTCTTTTCTGTGGCATGTTCATGCTAAAATCCTTCTAACTGGAATCCACCAGGACAGAAGGAAATAGAAAAATTGAATTAATTTTTATACAGGTTTGAAGAACATAGGCTATACTTGAGGAGTGAGAAGCGTGATTTCTGGGGGACAAGCAACAGTTTAAAGGTCCAATAAATTCACAACTGAACTTTCTTGTATACTGAACTCAGGAGGGATTTCTTCCTAACAGAAGCTTTGTTGTTGCTGTTGGTAAAAAAACAAGCATGTTCTCAGAACATATATTCACTTAGGTCAGTTTAAGGCTTTCAAAAAAAGGTTACATTGGAGCAAAATGAATTTTCAGGCTGGTAACAAATACAGTTCTATTGATTATACCATGATGCCTCAGGGTATGTCTTTGCTTCAGTCTAAGTCTTCCAGAAAATGTGGCATTGGAGTAAAATGAATTTTCAAGAATGGTCACAAATACAGTTACATTGTTTATGCCTTGAAACTTCGGGTAGAAACCTGAGTCAGAACGTGCTGTTTATCCGTATTGTTCAGTGCCTTTGTGGGGGAAATAAAAGGATCTCTTTCCCTAAGTCTGTTAGAATTAAGTTTAGTTATTTCATCTGCGGGTGTTTTTCTTACTCAGTTTCTTAAAAATACAAAAGGCATCTTACACAGTCAACAAACATGTGGGGCTGCAGTGATGAAATACTCAAATTCAGGGATGCTTTGTTGCAATTTGAATCAAAATCTGTATGCAGACTGGTTTAGCAGGGCTGTTCCATGACTCGGTAGTGTCTGAAATGCAGTCAATGGGAATCACTTGTGATGTGTGTCCTGCAGCCATCTGGTTTACGGCTCTGTTGGCACCGGGTTGTTTCTCCAAGGATGTTTCTCTATTGTAGGTACTTAGAAGATATTATGCTGGGGTGTTTACCTTTTTATCATAAGCTCATAAATACTTGCTCAAGGGAAAATGCTCTGGTTTTAGCCTTCTGCTATTCTTAAAAGTACTTGAAATCTCTGCTGCACAGGTACACTTCCTTTCTTGGCTGCAAATGCGTGAAGGGATATTCTTTAAAATCCTTGTAGTATGCAAAGCTTTTGGAAAAAGCGAGCTTTTATCTCTTGCCCTGAGCACTGGTGTAGTACTAACTAAAATACAATGGGTTGGGCAATGTTAATATCGAAGTAAGAGGTCTGCTCTGCTTTTGTTATTGTTTTGGTTCTTGATTCACCTCTGGAGTTCTTTGGTGCTTTTTGACTCGAGTCAGGTGAGTTTGTTGCCTTTTGGGTGAGAAACTAGTGTGTGTCACTCTGAATTCAGTCTCTGTTCTGATAATCATCTTGGCTTCTGGGTTGAATGATGATTAGACATTGTAGTGATGAACATTTGCTAGCTCCCAGAATCCTCTGTAGGAAAATACTTGCACAGAACAGGGAAGGATACCTTTATTTGAAACTTAAATATCTGTTTTAAGTTTCAGGAATATATAATTTCTAAGCATTATCTGCCTACTGAACAGCTGTCTTCCATCCTGCCAGTGTTGCTTTCTTTACTTTTTACTGTTAAAGTGTAAGATAATAGGACTGGTGGTTTACTAATAGCTCTATCAATACAATTCCCAATATAGACATACTTGTTTTCTGCTTCCAGTCATAAATTGACTCATAATTTGGTCCTGGAGAGGAAGAGAGAAGGAAAGCCCAGTACCATTTTTATGATACTGTACATAGTACTTGCATGTTCCTGTGCCTTTCTGTTGCCTTTTATAGGACTACTTGAAAACCTGATCCACTGGCCAAACACCTCTTTTTGCAGCTGAATAAATATGATCCAAGTCCAACAACAGGAAAAGCACTCTGCCATCCATTGTGGTGACATGCTTTGGTTTTATATCTAGTTCATCATAGGTAATTAGTCCCCCAGTGGTTGTTTTTGAAACTCTGGTATTTTTGTACCAACAAGCAGGTGTTAAAATGAAGAAGTAGTGTGGTGTTGAGACAGAGCATTTGCTCTTTATTAGTCCATCTGATCAAATGTGGTGTCTGTCTGATTCTGGCCTTTGCCCTGCAGTTCAGGGAGAGACACACCTTTCCTGGGAAGGGCAAATAGAGCCTGGGCAGATTATCTAGGCAGAGAGAGGGAGCAGCATGGATGGAGGAGGGATTTCCTCTGAAAGTCGGGAGACAGAGCCAAGCCTTAGAGGTGACTAAAGAGAGGGCTCTCTAGGGGTCTCTGTGACATGGCTTACACATCCTGCAACCCAGAATGCCCTGGGCTACTGCTAGCCTTGCAGAAGGATAAACACTCTGTCAAGTTGTCGATGTTCAACATGATTTTATCTAGAATTCCTCCATTTGTCCAAGTTTACATTCTAAAGCATCATTTGATGCTCCTGGACTGCTTGCATCGAGGCAATGATGCAGACCACGTCACTCTGGAATTGTGATAACTCTTGTCCCATCTCAGTGATGAACAGTGAAGCATTTTTAATTGCAAGCTGCCTATCTAGTAAATTATTTACAAAATGTTTCTGGAAAAGAGCACTCCACTCAAGCACACCATAACCTCTTTAATGTTTGCATTTGTTTCTTTATTGCCTTAAAGTCAGAAAGGTCAGGGCAGAGTTGGTTTCTTTGGATCATGAGAGATTTCAGAATTCCTGATAGGAAAGGCAAATTATTGTGTTTGGCCTTTCCCCATTTCCTGGTAACTTTCTGTAGCTCTGCATATACTGCGTAGAGTCCACCTGCATCACCAGAAGACCTAGTTCTGTGAAAGCTGAATAGCACTTCTTATCTGAAGTTCAAAGTAGAGCCCCCGGTATCATTTTAGTTTCATATTCCTTGAATAAATGTTGGGTGTGCAGGTGGATGGTTGCCTGATACAAGACATCACTTTGGTACTAGTGCTCATCACTGGTGAGTAGAGACAGCAGGGATTGCCTAATTAATTCCAGTATTTTGATTTCATTTCATCTTAAGCCAACAATAGGAAACTCTGGGGCAGATACATTTTATTGTACTAAATGAAATACTGAATATCAAGCCTCTAGCAAGTAAAATGAAAAAAAAAAAAAATCAGGTAATACAAAGTTATGGCTTGTTTTATACCCAGGACTTCTAATAACATGCCTTGCTATGCAGTGTCCTTAATGAACTTCTCAAACTTCAGTGGTCACAGTCTGTTTCAATCTGGTTTTATTCTTTCTGGCTTGGATAGTGGAAGTTAGAATTGAGTTTTGTTTCTTTATTGAAGTGAATTTAGTAACAGTGAAAGGTGTTAGATTGAAGGACCTAGAAATGGATGTCTTCAGGCAGCGTTGGTCACTGGGCACCTTGTCAAGTCTGCAAACAAGGTTGCCTGTTACGTTGTAGTGCTGGGGGTCCTTTATGTGTGTGTTCATAGAACTTTATTCGTATTTGGTCGCTACCTGCTAAAAGTGTTTCATATGCAGAACTGTAATGCCTCATATTAAAGATGCTTCAGATGTATTTGCCTGCTTCTCACAGAAAAAAACAGTTTTATGTGTCTTTGTAATTGATGGCTTCCTTTGCATGCAATTGTGCCTGCTTTAATGCATAGTTTTAAAGTAATATTTGATGAATACCTGGATGAAGATTATTTTTCTAGGATGAAACTTACTTTAATTAAACTGTCCCAGAGAAGAAAAACAAACAAAACCATATTAAACTAAACAGAAATATTATGATTGAATGTGTTCACAGGCCCTTCGTACTGGTTTAACTTAATCTGATTTAAGATCATAACTTGAAATTGCTTCAGACTGCATGTGGAAAGACTGTGCAGTCTTGGGTTCCTGCTTTTCATTTCATGCTCGTGTTTGTCTGCCCTGTCAGTGCTTTTATTAGCGTATGCCTCATGTCTGACACAGTAGTCAGAGGCTGAATTTTTACAGCAAACATGACTATCAAAATTGAATAGGGAATAGTTGGTTGTGGGAGCATTCTTAGCTCATAATTATACAAACTTTTAAATTTTATAAGAGGTATGCAAGTGACCAGACACCTCTCTTTTTCCAGATACAGTTGAATACTCATGCAGTACAGACCCTATCAGTGGCTTTTGTGTTTCCAGGTGCTGGATACTATAGTAGTGCCCAATGCTTACGATGGTCCAAGATTTTAAATACTTAATTTGCTACCTTATAGGTATTTGTTACAGTTACATGACTGTGTGATTCTAAGAATTGATTATTTGAGTGTCTCCTTACAAACTGATAGAATAGTGTGATCCAGAGAGGCACGTTGGATGCCTCCAGCTTGATGCCTGATCTGTACAAGGTGGTTCAAGGCAGAATGGGAGATAGATTGTGCAGTGACTGTGTACTGAACAGGGAGTCTTGTGGCACACATCAGTAGGAAATGCTGACCACATCAACCCATCTGAGCTTCTGCTGTTCCATGGTGCTGAGGTGCAGCACTGGGACAAGCTCATAGATTCTATTTGTAATGGAGGTCTTACATTGTCATCTTAGCATTTGTCCAAGCAAGAATTTATTTATTCAAAACAAGATGATGAGAGAAGGCTTCATGCTGATGTCTACTGTTTAAGATCTTCATTTCTGTGTCTTCTTCAGCTGCAAGAGTATTAAAGTCAGGCCTGTTGTCAGGAAGCTAACCTGATCCTACATTATAGAGGAATCTGGGCACTCCTGTTAGTATCTCCCAGATCTGAGTGATTCAGATTATTTTTGTCTATATGTTGAAATGAGGGGAAGTCTGACTCCAAAAGTCAGTAGCAAGAAAAATCATGTGGAGGGTGGGTCATGACTTCAATCCTGCTGACTAGATTCAGTGAAATGTGATTATGTATTTCTGTGTTTCTGATGAGCATTGTGTACTTTCTGGTGCACAGGAGCAGCAGAGAAGAGCTCGAAGCATGGAGCTGAAGACCGAACGCAGAATTTCATCATGGCAATGAAGGATCGCATGAAAATCCGTGAGCGGAACAAGCCAGAGATCTTTGACTTGATCAGAGATGTGTTCTCTGAGAGCAAATTGACACATGCTCAGCAGATGAAGACTGTGAAACAGAGTGTGCTTGATGGCACTTCAAAATGGTCAGCAAAGATCACAATCACGGGTGAGTGGGGGAGGCATGCGTTCTCTTGGCCTTTCTTGGGAGCCCAAGGCAAGAAGGGGGTTGGTGTGAAGCTGAAGAGAATGGAGCAGAAAGGGCTTCTCTGACCTGTGTCTCTTTTCTGCTCAGTGTACAGGTAACAGGTAGAGATATTCCTACCCCAGTCACTGGAGTGCACCATGAGCTGAGGCTCATCAGAAAAGCTCTCTTAAGTGATATTCATGTTTCTGTGGCCATTTTGAGCCATTGCTTTACATGGTGTGCAGATGTATTGTCCTATTGCATGGTGGTCGTAACCCTTCTCTTCTCGTTCCAGTGGTGTGTGCTCAGGGTCTCCAGGCCAAAGACAAGACTGGGTCCAGCGATCCGTATGTAACCGTTCAAGTGGGTAAAACAAAGAAGAGGACAAAAACGATTTTTGGGAATCTGAACCCTGTATGGGAAGAGAAGTTTTACTTGTAAGTGCTCTGAAGACTCTCAGCCCCATTTTGCCTGTTTGTACAGTCTGCTACGACAACTCTGTCTTCTCTATCAGTACGCATTCCCACATCACCTGTAACGTGATGGTTTTATTGTGTGCGTGAATCTGGCGGGCAGATGTCTTTAACTGTACGTAGTGCACACCTGTTCATCTCATCTGTCTTACTTCTGTAGATGTGAATTGTCAGCTTTGTGAACGCTTCTACACTGATGTTTCTATAGAAAGCTAAAGAGAAAGGAAAATCTAAGCAAAGTTCCTGTAACGTGTTGCTGTGGCTTGGTACTGGTGTTTGACCAGTTAAAGTTAAAGGTAGTTGTCTGTCACTTGTCTGTGAGGCTGCCAGGGTCTCCTTTCAGTTGTGGAAAAACAATGTAACAATAACTCAGGGGATTATCTGCTTTCAAGCTGAGCAATACATCCATGTCTGAATTGAAAACAAAGGCCAGAGGCACAATTCTTAAGATATCAACTGCTCTCAGAAGGCTAAAGAATGTTTTCCATCCTGCCTTTATTGAATAAGTAAACGGAACCCTCAATTTATCATTCAACATGTTATAAAACAAAATGGACATGTTAAATCCAGCAAGCATTTGCTGAGGGTTCTGGGTGATCTCATTCAACCTCAGATGTCTTCATTTCCTTTAATGTGTAAGCTTTCCCCATGTACTTTTTCTCTCTTTCCTCTTTTTTTCTCCCCTGCTTTTTCCTGGATTGCAGGGGGGGGAGCTCTCTCTGCAAACTGAAATTGTTTGTCATAAAATGAGGCTTGTATCAGCCCAGCTTTGCCTTTACAATGTACCAGTACAAACAAAATTATTTTTAAAGTAATTCTGAGCTTCTCATTAATGTTAGAAAAATCTTGGTGCTATTTTGAGCAAGTAAGCCCTTGGCTTTATTCTTAGTTTAAGCCAAGGTAGCATTGCTGCTTGGTAAGTAGTAAGTATGCTTAGGTGCCATTTGGGTAACTCTAGTCACAATAGCAGTAAGCCTGTGTGGGAGCCTTAAGGACCTCGATTTACCATGCCAAGTAGTTACCATGGTACTTTGCAGTGTGTTCCCTTCTAATTTTAGGAGCTTCAACAAATACTGTGTTTAAAGATAGATAGCGCAACGTGATAAATGTCACAGTTTTAACAGTGGCACTGTTTAGATTTTTATCGCCATGTCTGTGATTCAGCAGATAATGTGCTGTTGGGCATTGGAGTTGATGCTACTTTTGGCTGTGTCTAGATCGTTGTTTTAATTGCCTTGGAATAGCAGGAGGAGATGAAGGAAATGAGTACTGTGTCCAGATCAATGGCAGGAGAGCGCTCAGTACTGGAATCAGTGTGTTGTTTCATTAGTAGCTGCTAAAGCTCACCTTGTGCTGGATGAGGAGAGGGTCATTTAGAAGTGTATGCAGCACTGGTCTTTTACACACCCATCTTCCCTTTTTTGCATTTATGGATCTTTTGTCAGCTTACAGCTCTTAAAATTTCTGAAATCTTCTATGCCATAATCAAATGGAAATTTAAATCAACATATGCAGGCCAAAAATATCTATTGCATGCCAAGCTTTTTCAGAAGAGATTGCCAGGACCATCAAGAGATTGTCAGATTTAAAGGGTTGGAGGGTGTGTGTTTGTTTCTTAGAATGAAGTTAATTTGTTATAGTGAAAGAAAAATGTGGTGGTAGTTACTGAAAGCTTACCTTGGAGTAGACGTATGAATAGTTTGCTTTTCAAAATGCTTAAACATTTCAATGGGCAGAAGATACGTGAGTAGGTAGAGGTCAGGTCAGTATCTAACGTGTGTGTCAGCAATTGCCGCTCCTTTTATATTTGGCTTGGTGGACAGACTTCTTTGTAGCTGGTGTTCATTAGGTGCCCAGTCTCTTTTACACAATCACAATTCCAGTGTCTTTTCAAAGGCTGGATATAGGGCCAGAAATCTGTGTGCATCGATCATAATTGTAGCATTGTTATTGTAATCCATGGCATGAATTGGGGCAGACTCTGTGCAGCTGAGTGATACAATTCTTTTTAGACTCTATAATAAAGTTTATCAAAAGCAGCTTAAGTTTTAAAATTTTTAAGGTGGCAGTAGCCTATTTCAAATAGATTTTTCCATGCTTATTTACAGTGATGGATGGAAAAAGTGTATTAATTTGTATGCGTCTCCTTAAACATGACTTTGTTCCTTTTCTATGTAGTTTCATAGAATAATGTTGTGGTAGGCTTGACCCAATTTGGAAGTCTAGATTTAAAACTGTATTTTAGAAAAGGGAAGGTTGAAAACACTTTGGATTTCCGTTGTAAGTGCTATTTAGGTCATCACTAGCCTGTGTCACTGTAGGTACCTGCTTAGATTAATGATCAGTTCTTGGAGCATATTCATGTTGTCTGAGCAAGTGATTGGCAGGTCCTATTTCTTCCTGAAGATCATCTCTTTGTACATTTACATCTTTAGCTTTAGGAAATGTGTTGTTATAGAGGTATTTTTTGATCTTTCATTGGAGTTTAAAGAGCTATGAAAATATAATGCCCCCTCCCTCTGAGTGTTTATGGACAGGTTGGATGGAACTCTGAGCAACCTGCTGTAGTGGGAGGTATCCCTGCACATAGCAGGGGGGTTGGAATCAGATCATCTTTAAGATCACTTCCAGCACAAACCATTCTATAATAAGGAGTTAATCTTTCTGCTCAGTTCAAAGTTTTGCAGACGTGATGAAGAGACTCTGTGTGTGTGATGCTTGTGGGCATGAAGCTTAACGGGGAACTCCAGCCATTGTTGCAATGCAGAGATGTTCTGTGACCATGCACTAAGGAGGCCCTGCTTCCCTTGGCTTTACATCCCATTCCCTTTCTGCAATAATCCCTGATCCCTTTGCTAGAGTTATGACTGTAGACTTCTTCATTTGCCACGTACATTGTCTTCTGTGCCCTCAGCTCTCTTCCCTTGCCTCTAATTCTGGGTGGACAGAAGGCAGCATGTGTCCTAGTCAGAGTCAGTTCTTAGTTGTCTGAATCAATTTGTACATGAGAGCCAGGTGGCTGCAGACTTTCCAGGGACAGCAGCTGGTTTGGGTTTCTCTTTTCCAGCTAGTTGTAATTTTTTCACTAAATTTGTTGGAACATAGAAGCTTTCGTAAGAAGGCTGCGTAACTCTCTTTTCCTTGGGGAACAGCCCAGTAATACTGGAGGGAAGATAGTTTTGCACTATTCAGTACAATTAGAACAAGACAGTAATTCCTCATTTACACATGTTTTAGACTGTCAGAACATAGAGACTTTGTTGAATCTTATTGTGGAAAGGCTGAAGCTGAGCATCCATTTGAATGGGTGACAACAGCAGACAGTGTTTAGGAGAGTAAACTTGACCACAGGACAGAGTTTGCACTTTAAAGGGAAAGCACTGGGCTCTCTTGGAGTCTTCTAGTTGGTAGCTTTTGTTCAGGAAGCACCTCAGTCTTTAATGACTCTGAGCACTAGAAGTGACTGGATTCAAACAGAACATTGTTGTTTTTCTTGGCCTAGGCACAAAATGACTCATTTGTTTTACAGTAATATCCTCCTGAAGTTGTATGGTATGAGTACAGCTGTGTCTGAAGCTTTGAATGGTGGGTGTGAAGTCATTGTCTGGAACAGATTACATTGTCACTGAGCAGTTTGCGAGAGGCATGTTTATTCTCTCTCACTACAGAAGAGTAACTGAGTTAAAATAAATGGCATGCCTCCTGCTAGCTGATAACCAATATTTTATTAGGACATGTAGAGGCCCACATGATATACATTCCTGTTAGTCCTTTGGGAATGGTGCTAGTGCATAGCTAACCACAGGGTGGTCACCCAGAAACTTCTGTTTGGTTTCACAATTTTCTTTTCATCTGCTGAGAGTGTTATAAAGCTCAGCATCTTCCAGTTATCTCTGTGGCTATAAATAACTTTTTGAGAGCTGTATTTTAGAACTCCACCTGCTGGGACCCCGCTGTGTTTATAAGTGTTGCTGTAGCTCTGCACCCTCAGACTCTCTTCACTGCATGGCAGGGGCCACTCTGATTGTCTTGCTTTCTTGATATGCTCCAGGTACTGCAGAAACTCAAATTGTCACTGATAAAATCCCACTTGTTTCCCTGCTCAGTTACCAATGCGAAATTTAGATCTGAACACACAGTCACTGCCTTGCGGCAAGCACCTGTTGGGAAGTTGAGTTAATATATCTAAGGATGTAATGCTCAGAATCACTTTTATCAGCTCATTGTAGTTAGGGGAGCCACACCATTAATTTGTCAGTCAGTGTTGTAGCATTGGGTAACAGCAAAATGATTGTACTTTTCCCCTAAGAAAATAATTTCATGCTAGTGAGAAAAGAAAACTCATTTCTTTGTTCTTAAGACAGCAACAGCTGCATCTCAGGGCATATTGTGCTGTCGTACTTAACTTGTGAGCTACTAAGGATTTTAGCCTTGTTCTCTTACCACTCTGATTTTGCCTTTAGTGTCTCCTCCACTATCCTGTTTCTCTATCAGAGGACACTTGTTATTGTTTAAAAATGAGTCCATCCTGAAAAGTTTTCTGCCTTCTATGCCTATTGAGGTTGCCCACAACAGAGCTGCCAGTTGGACTCCCCTGTGTCAAAACACTTCCCTTGAACTGCATCCAAATCTTCTTGCTTTTTCAAACGGACCACTTCCCACAGACGACTTTTTTTCTGTCCCCTCTGTGTATGTTATGACTCTTTACTGGGCTTTCTTATACTGGTTGCTACAGCTACTCCTTCCTTTCTCATTTTTCAGAAAAGAACTTTGGGGGTTTTTTTGAAGTTTTGCTCCTTAGAAGCAAAAGTTTCTTCCTAAAATGATCACAGTTCCTGAAGTCTTGCTGATCTGTTCCTTCCTTTGTGTTTTCCCACCTCCTTCACTTTCTTCCATGATTTCTGCAAGCAGCTCTGCACTTGTTTATCTTTCTTTCTCTACCGTTGCATGAAATGCCCCTTGCACTCAACTGTGAAACTTTACTGGCCCTTGAGAGCTGCATCTGCTGTGGTGCTGAAGGGAAACTGCTCACAGACTATTCCTGTATAGCTATTCATTAGACTCTTCAAACCATAAGTATTTTTTTAATATCAAAACACAACAAAACTATTTAACTCTGGACTTGACTGACCTACTTTTAAATCTGCAGGACATTGTTGCTTCCTCTGCTCTTCACTTCCATTATTTGTTCTTTCTATGACTACTTGTTGCTTTTTGTCTTTGTTGGCTTGTCAGCTCTGCAAGGCAGGGGCTGTCTTCTGCTCTGGGAGTTGCCAAGCACAGTGGAGTTCTGGCTGCATTTGGGGTCTCTTGGCTCTCATGTTCTTCAGACAGAAAATATGAGGTCAATTGTATGGAGTTTAACAAAGCCAAGTGCCAGGTCATGCACTTGGGTCACACCAACCCCCAGCAATGCTGCAGGCTTGGGGAGGAGTGGCTGGAGAGCTGCCTGGGGAAAAGGACCTGGGGGTGTTGGTCAGCAGCTGCTGAACACGAGCCAGCAGTGTGCCCCGGTGGCCAAGAAGGCCAGTGGCATCCTGGCCTGGATCAGAAACGGTGTGACCAGTAGGAGTAGGGAGGGGATCGTACCCCTGTACTCGGCACTTGTGAGACCGCAGCTTGAGCACTGTGTCCAGTTTTGGTCACCACAGCACAGGAGGGACATCGAGGGGCTGCAGCGAGTGCAGAGGAGGGCAACAAAGCTGGTGAGAGGGCTGGAAAGCCTGCCCTGGGAAGAGCAGCTGAGGGAACTGGGTTTGTTTAGTCTGGAGAAGAGGAGGCTGAGAGGAGACCTTATTGCCCTCTACAGCTACCTAAAAAGAGGTTGTAGAGAGGCTGGTGTTATCTCCTCTCTCAAATTAGTAATGATAGAACAAGGGGGAATGGGCTCAAGTTGCATCAGGGGGGTTTAGATTAGATATTAGGAGGAAATTCTTCACTGAGAGGGTGGTTAGGCACTGGAACAGGCTGCCCAGGGAGGTGGTGGAGTCACCATCCCTGGAGGTGTTTAAAGAACGATTAGATGTGGAGCTTGAGGATATGGTGTAGTGGTCAGAGGAATGCTAGGACAAAGGTTGGACTTGATGACCCTGGAGGTCCTTTCCAACCATAATGATTCTATGATGAGAGAACAACATAATTTAAGAAAACATCTTTATGTAAAATGGGCATGTGGAGTGATAGGGTCATGCTGGCATCCCACCTTTCTAGTCTGCATAGTGCATTTTAGAGATGCACAGTGTAGGTCCTCACTGCAGCATAAGTGGAATGAAACTGAGTCCTGCAAGGTTAATGTGTTGATAACACATTTCTTCACGTGAAAGATCGATTGGAAAGAATTGTCCATGTGGATATGATACAAACAGACCTTCACCCTTATGGTTATTATTTACCAGACTTTGTCTTTAGGAGTATAAGTTCACCAACATGAGCTAATGGTGTCAGAAGGTTACAGGTTTTCAGTATAGCACACTCAATGCTTTAAACTTATGATCTTTACTGTGGTAAAGATGATATTGTGAATTGCTAGACGCATGCTTTTATAGATATACCTTTGTGTCTGTTACAGTGGAACCCCCAAACTGACAATGTTGTCACAGTTAACAGGGCTTAACTTTGGATTTAATATTCCTGTGGAGGTTAAGTAACAGTCCTGCAACTATTGTTGGCACAAGCAGTGAATGATCACCGAATTTAGCACAAATGTCATTGGATTTTTTGCTTCAAAGTATGAATCATTGGCCCAATAGTGGTGTTCTGTTGATTTTTAGATAACTTCTCCTGTTTCTTTTTCTCCACTTTTTGGAGGAGATGAGACACATGCAGTACTCAATCGCGGATCTCCAACAGCAGCTGAGCTAGTTTGGGCCATCCTTTACAAATGGCAGAATCACTTTCTGCAATTTTCTTTGTGGAAGTTGGATCTAGATTAGATTATCTAGCTCACTGTGGGAGGCATTATAGTGTATATTCAGCAGTTGCCTGTTTTGTTTAACCACCAATATACCAATTAGCGTGTGTGTGGGCATGCCACTGTGTGTGCAGACCAGAATTAACTACATCTTTGTGTGTTCACAGCTTCCCCTCAGCCCAGTTGCTAGCTAGGCATGGGAAAAGGACAGAATATTGACAATGCAGGGGATATGTCTGGGGAACTGGTGGTTCAGGGTTGGGTCACACCAAAGGGAACACAGCAGAAGAAATGGAGGTAGAGAGTGGGAAAGAGAGAAAGTCATCAGAACCAGGTTCAGCTGCTGACACTGCTTCTGAAATCACTGGCCACTGGCTTCAGGCATAAAAACTTAATGAAAAAAAAAAAAAATCAAGTTTATTTGATTTTAATTTCTCTTAAAGGTTGTAGTGTACTGATTCTTTGAAATCTTGCTTTATTTGGTAGATTGAAGTGTAAAAGTAAGTTCTTTATAAAAATGACACCACTGCGAACATCAGGATGATATGGATGTAAAAGAAAGAGACGATTGTACAAAGAAAGAGTTGAGTGTACAAAGGGAACCTGGTTGTTAGTCTCTTGCATTCTAAAATGGTCCTGAACGCATTTGTTCTTTGTTTCTTCCTTGCAGTGGGGTGACAGAGTGTGTCTTCTCTTTGTGTCCTCTTGGGAAAGCTGTGGGAGCTCGGCTGTGGGATACTGGGTGGGTGGGTGTGTGGGTGGATGGATGGATGCGTGCACTGTGAAATCAGTCTTCACAAAAATATAGCAAGGAGTGGGATAGGAATCTTTAGAAATGTGCCACCTCCCGTATTAAAGAAGGGGAAAGTTTGTAGCAGCAGACCTTGTTAGCCACAGTCTTACCAAGCTGTGATGCTGTCACAAACTGGAAGCAATTTCTCATTGTTTAGAAAGCCTGTTATCACTCCACAAGCCCAAGTCTCCCAGTGTTCATGGCTTTGGTCTGGTGGTCTGGGAAGCTCTCTGGAAGGTGAACTAATGTTGACACAACATTTTTGCTTCACTGAAAGTGAGGACTGTGTTTCCCACAAACACAGATGGTGATGTTTTACAGGTAAGCCACCAGCACAAGGCTTTCAGCTGCGGTGAGCAAGTGATAAGGCTCACTCGCTGGTGTGGGAGCAGCATGAGGAATACAAATTGGACAGTTTCTTAAAAACAACAGAGAAAGGTGCAGTAAAATAGAAACTTCAGTAGCTCAGTAAATGGTACTGGAAAGTTTCCTGTAGCACTTGGCTACAGCAGCATAACTCACGGCTAAGTGAAGGATGATAGCCAGCCACTCCAGGAGCTTGGGACGATGCATGTGGGGGCCACCACAGGTGGACTTAGGTCTGAACAGTGAATGTTTTCTTAACACAGAGCGAATTTATGACTATTGGTAGCAAAGAAACAAATTCAAAGCTGTCCTAACAAACAACTAACGGGCCAGAAGGTGAGGTCTGAAGAGGGCAGGAGCTAACTTGCTGGTGCTTTGTAACTGGCTCTGGGTGCCAGGCTGTGTTTTCAGGTGCCCCAGCACTGAGCCTCTGTGGTACTGCCGGGATGTACATTAGTGTCAGGTGTCAGGAACAGACCATTTCTTTTACATGCTCATGCTGTATTGCTGGTAGATACAGCAATGCACTCTGATAAATTTGAGCAAAAAAAAAAAAAAAAAGCAGGAGGCCAAGCATTTCTTGCTTGTGAACACTTACTGCATGGTTTTGTTAAAGGAAGGCATCCTTGAAGTAAAGGGAGCAGGAAGGGGAGAATAAAGGCAGGAGAGAAATGTTGAACCCTCTTGCTTCCAAATTCTAAATACGGCTTTGATTGCAGAGCAAAGGCAGGGAGAAGTGATGCTCTCTGCCCGTGATCAGAACCGCATGGAATTGTCTCTAACTTTCTCTGTGTAATTCACAGTTATTCCTCTGTACTGGAAGAACCAGTAGGAGCTTTGTGGACCTCTGTTAAACAGTCCTTAATCACGGTGATGACAACAGGAGTACAAATGATTTCTTGGTATAGAGCATGCAAATACCAGTTGCTGCCACATCTTATTGACCAGGCTTAGCAGATCTCTTCTGACCCATTTCTTCCTTCTCCCTGTTGCTTAGCAACAGATGCAGCATGATAATGTTAAAAAGGCTGGAAAACAGGCCTTCAGCAGAAGTTGCCTGTTTTCATAGGTTTTATTTCCTTGAGGGCAGACATTTGTAGTGGTTATGGTGAGTAATCACCCTTGCCATGGTCCCATATGAGCATTCAAATTGCTTTATTGTATTGCGTGCCCTGTAAATGAACAGAGCTCTTATAATAAGGTTCTTCTACCCACTTCTGACATCCAGGAGCCTCTCTGGATCTTCAAAAGGTATCTAACACCTAAAAAGAGGGCAAGGGTGGAAATTCTGCCTGTGCATTAAGCTGGAGAGTGCTGATTCAGAAAACAGTAAACTGCTTTGTTCGGTGGAAATGTCTTTCCTGACAGACACGTGTCTGTCCAGAGCACAAAGTATCAGTCTGAGCTGTGAATAATAAGCAGAATCAATTCTAGTAATTAAATACCAACTTCATAACTACTGTATCCCACCCTTTTCTCTCAGGCACAGGCAGTGTGTATATGATCTGACTGTAATGCAGTAACGTATTGTACATTAATACACTACTGCTTTGTAACTATCTTGAGGAGAGCTACCTTCACCTGAGCTATTTATCTCTCGTTAGTAAACAGCATGAAGGGGGTTTGTCATAGGACTTGGCTGTGCTATCCTAGATACTGCATATGCATAAACACAAGTAGCCTTTAATACCTACAGCTCAACAGAAAGTCACCAGTGGGGAGAGCTATGAGAAACCAGTGAGATGCTCCTCAGCATTTTTTGTGTCTGTATGCTGAGTTTTTATCACCAGGCTTTTGTGGAGTTCACAGGAAAAGCAACAACAGTGAAGAGAATTCCCCATTTCAGGGAGCTGTGGCTGAGGGTGAGGATGAGCAGGAGAGTCACAGCCAATTAGCAAGTCTGAAAATGGTGGTTGCAGTCAGTGCAGGGCAGGGCAATCCTTCAGCATGCCTCTGAAGTGCATTATCTACCACACCACAGGACCATTTAGAGTGCACCAAAAACTTGCTGTATAGTTCCTGTCAGATGCTCCAGTTTTCAATAAATAGACATTTGTTTACATTTTGTTCTTGCATCCCTCTACCGTTGGACAAGTTGGTGAAGGAGGAATGTGAAGCATATGGTATATAAAATCTTGGCTGCATTATGTGCTCTTCAGCATTACATTTGTCTTGTTTGCAGCGAGTGCCATAATTCTTCTGACCGCATCAAGGTGCGAGTATGGGATGAAGATGATGACATCAAGTCTCGTGTCAAGCAGAGGCTGAAACGCGAGTCGGATGATTTCCTGGGGCAGACAATAATTGAAGTCCGTACTCTGAGTGGAGAAATGGATGTCTGGTACAACCTTGGTGAGCAGACCTTTGGGACAGAAAATATGTCACATGATAGTTTGGGAATGTTTGAGAGCGTTTGGGTGCATCTGGGCAAGAAAGAAAGAGAAAAAATGATTTCAAGGGGAATATGATGGTGCAGCAGAGCAGCTGCAAAGCTTTGATCCCTGTTAAAATGAAGAGGAGTGTAACATATCAGAAGGGTAGTGGGTTTTCCCTGTTGGGCATTATAAAACACAATGGGTAAGATGCTTGGAGCAGTTTTGGATTCCACCTGTGCCCTTTTTTTGTGACAACACAAGCATTTTACCAGTCTGTAAGACCTGCAAGTGCACTGCACTGAACTAGGAAGTTGTTGAGACCTTTCTCAGTGGCTGAATTAGAGCACGTGGAAAGTACTGGCAGGTAACCAGATGGTGCTGAATTGACAGGCATAGTAATAATCTCAGGAGGTCCAGAATCTCCTTGACAGGGACAACCAGCCATGCCCAGGAACTCAGGACTATGGTGAAGTCAGGAACAAATTCCACGTCAGTCAGATGTGTTCTCAGAAAAGGGATCTGTCCTTGGTGGTTGTAATTCAGATGACTGAATCCAACACCCTATATAGAAAGGCTGTCTTATGTCTAGAAACATGCATAGCTCTAGCTAGATGTGTAATATCAAGGGTGTATCGTGACAGTTGTTTTGATGATGTCTACTTAATATTCAGTGTTTGAAAGAAAAAAAGCCAGACAGTTTTATCCATGGTGACACTAACCAAAAGTTCAGCAGGTTTTTTTTTCAGTGTTGCCACCCCAAAATGTCTCTTCTCTGAACATGAACAATGCATATAATTGCTGATGATTTTTCCTTCTAGAGAAGCGAACGGATAAGTCTGCAGTGTCTGGGGCTATTCGCCTGCAAATCAGCGTGGAGATCAAAGGCGAGGAGAAGGTGGCTCCATATCATATTCAGTACACTTGCCTTCATGAGGTACGAAGTGTGTTCAGCTCAGTCTCCACAATGTTCCTTCTGTCTATTGAAGATGCAATTTTCTAACCTTTATTTCCTTGAAATGGTCCTTCTTCCCTTAGATCAGCTTTCTTATCCCTTCTGTGCGTGCCTGGAAACACACCGAATCATCAGACCCACCTATGTCAGGAGGCCAAGGCAGCTTTAGGCTGTCTCCCCCACTCTGGGGACTGGCTGCCACAGCTGTGCTCCTGTCAGGCAAAGATGAGGCATTCATTCAACTCAGAGCCCCCATGGAGAAACCTCTGAATTCACTCGAGTGATGTTTTCAGCATGTACTGTACCTATGCCTTCCTTTGGAGAAGGCACGCTACAATGCTTTATTCTGATCTGGGGAGGGCTTCAAGTCTGGGTGTTGAGTGATGCGGGTATTGGTGGTATAAATTATTCTGCGCTGCTTCAGTGGTCCGTAGCTATGAACAGATGTTGGGGAACGGAACGTCTGTCTTAGGGTAGACTGAGCTGGGCAGGCAGTGCTATAGAAGCTGTGAAAAACGCAAAGATGACTTGTGAGAAGGACTAGAGGTAAAACCCTGTCTTGGAGAGATGCATGGTGCCCAGTCTGTCTATCAAAGAGAAGGCAGGTAGCAAGGTCAGTCTCTTAAGTGCCTGAATAAGGAAGAGTAATCACACCCCCTTTCACCTGACATACAAGAATATCATGAGGTCCAGTGAGGTTTAAGTAAATTCAGGTTAGAAAAGGAGGACAGATGTATCAGAGAGAGCAATGTACAGCTATGGGAACATATTTATCCAGACACTGGGCTAGATAAGCCCTGTGGTGTCTTCTGGCTGCACCAGGGAACAGACAGATTTGAAGTTTAGAAAAACATCAGCAGACTTCATTTAGTACTCTGTGTTGTGTCTGTGTGTCCTTCAGTTATATATTTATTGCTTTTTAATTCAGGGATGGCTTCTTTTTGGTAAGCTGTTCTGGTTTTTTCCTTCTGAACATTCATGATCTCTTGCTGCTCTTTTTTCATTTTTCCCAAGTATGTCTCCTTTTAAATATCAACTTCTTTCATTTTGTGTTTCATAAAATGAAGATGATTTACAGCTAGAATAATTTAATCAGGAAAAATAGTAGGGTAAAGCAGAGTCATCCAGCTACTAATGAGATCATTAGACTTTTGCATCCCTTACTTCAGGGAGCCAGCTGTCTGAAAGGCTGATGAATCTGTAAATGACGTGAATTTGAGGATTATTGAGAAACCCACTGAACTGAATGTGTAATTTCTGCACAGCAATGACAGCTGAAAGCCTTTACAGTGTTAGATAAAGTGAAAGGTTATGCCGAATAGTAATGCAAGTGTCTAGTTGTTAGGAGTGATGTTAAGGATGTCTTTTCCAGAAAAAAAATACATCTGTTTGGACTGTTCTTCTGTGTAATAATAATTGTAAAGCTGTAACACTGATACAGAGCTGTTACGTCAGCTAGTTTAAATAGCTTGTCCATGTTAAGGCATTTCATTCTGAGGACAGGAATGTGTAGGTTTCAGGAAACAAATTAGTCTGTGGTTTTACTGCATTGAAGCACGCCTCTGCAGCATTCACAGTGTCTTCTGGGTAAAGTTGTAGGTATGCATGCAAAAACTGCAGCTAGGAGCAGTCAAGAAGAAAAGAAGGTAAGAGCAGAAAAATACATAGTGGTTAGGGGGAAGGAAAGAGGGAGGATAGCCAAGAAATTTGTGTTGGTGCCACCTTCTCATCAGTTCCAAGCTCTGCATGAAACTCAGTTGGAGTCTTCAGCAGCCTCACATATAAGTTCATTCCTGTTTGTATTTCAGAACCTCTTTCACCATCTCACAGATGTGCAAGGGAATGGGGTGGTGAAGATCCCTGATGCCAAAGGAGATGATGCCTGGAAGGTGTATTTCGATGAGACAGCTCAAGAGATTGTGGATGAATTTGCAATGCGTTACGGCATCGAATCGATATACCAGGCTATGACGTAAGATGCTGTTCTTGTGGTCTTTAGTGCAGATAATTGGTGTAACTAATTGATGTGATTGTTAGTATTTGGAAGATGAAATGTGTTGGTAATGGAAGGCTTGGCAGTGACAGCTTCTCCTTTTGGGGCTTACTGTGAGCAGGAGGAGACTGCCTGTCTCTGAATCACTGACTTCCTCTAAGTCTAGAAATCAGTATCTGACGGAGTTGGAATTAAGCATACATCTGAGCCGTTTGTGTGATCACCTTTAAAACTAATTCTAAGGAATTACACCAACTTCCGTAGTGAAAATGACCATATTTTATTATTCATAGCTGAGACATTCCTGTTCTAAGACTCTAAAGTCTCTATTTGAGCACTCTTTTGTTAAAAAGATCTTTCTCAAGGATCCTACTGAAAATTTCTGATATGAGAATGGGTGAGGTTTAGTGAAAGTGTTTGTCCTACATGTCTGTCATGGTAATTGATATGGTCCTTTGAAGTCACTCATTTCCCAGGTACTGCTGGAGGCATTTATAGGCAGCTTGAGTAACAGAGCTACTGATTTGTCCTCTTTGGAGCTAGGCTAATGCAGTTCTTGATCTTCAAAGAGCATTTTCCTTGTCATGATACTTTAACGTGGATTTGGGATCAGCCATTCTTCCCCTTAAAGACTAGTAGTGCTATGCTTAGCTCATTTCTTATTTCAAATGTAATATTAACTATATCAGACATAAGTGAACTTTTTGTTGTGTTAGGAGCTGAACGTTTTGTGTTCTGGGTCCTTGGATGAATTACAATCTGTATATACATCACCTTGCAAGCACCTCTTCTGCCTATTGCTTAAAGACAAAGTGGAAATAAAAATTGGAAGATACCTCCAGAGTTCTAGTCCTGCTTATAGCAAAGCTAATTTGGAAGTTGGACTTGGCTGCTCTGGGCCTTTTTCAGTTTGTTGAAAATTTCCAAAGCTGGAGGTGCACCACCTCTCTGAGCTCCTGTCCTCAGGCTGGGGAAAAAACTACTGTCTGAAACTGAAATTGGAAAATCCTACTTTGTATTTCCTGTGCTGTAACTGCTGCATATTGCTGCTTATCTTCTATCTTCCTTCACAAAGGATTTTGGCGTGGCTTTACCTTCTCAGAAACCTTCACTTCCCTGCTAAGTAGTCAAGGCACTTGATCAGATCCGCACTCCTCATGCCTCCTCCTCCTCTTCAACCTAAGCAAAGCCATTTTCCGTGTCTGTCTTTACCAAGTACCTAAGTGACCCGTTCGTACACTGGTGTTATGTAACAAGCAAGTTAACATTCAGGCATCAGTGTCATGTTTGTCTGAAATAAATGGCTTGTGAAATTCTCTCACTGCAGTTTTTTTGGTTATAATAACTTGTAAGTTAACTAGCAGAGAAGCTAACGTCTGTGATGGTTTTGAGAGATGGAACACCTCAGAGGGACCCCTCAGCAAGCTGGAGCACCTCCCTGTGAGGACAGGCTGAGAGAGTTGGGGTTGCTTATCCTGGAGACGAGAAGGCTCTGGGGAGACCTTATAATGGCCTTCCAGTGCTTAAAGGATGCTTGTAAGAAAGGTGGGGATAGACTTTTTAACAGGTCCTGTAGCAATAGGGGGTAGTGGCTTTAAACTGAAGGAGGGTAGATTCAGACTAGGTAGAAGAAAGCCATTTTTTACAATGAGGCTGGTGAAACATGGGAACAGATTGCCCAGAGAAGTGGTAGATGCTCCATCCCTTGGCAGGAGGATGCGTGTCAGGGCTTTGAGCAACCTGATCTAGTTGAAGATGTACATGCTCAGTGCATGGGTGTTGGACTAGGTGACCTTTAAAGGTCCTTTCCAATCCAAACCGTTCTATGAGTCCCTTAGAGAGAAAACTACATTTAGAAAATAGTTCCCAAATTTATTTAGAGAGCTCAGTGAGGATCCCGGCTTAAAAATGGTCCAACTCTTCTGTCTGTTGGAATGAACTGATTGCCATGTCCCATAATATCAGACCTCTTAAGATTTTTTTTTTTTATTATTATTGTTACTATTATTATTCCCCTTATGTCTAGTAGATTTTCTTTGATTCTTTAGTCATTTCACAAGCCTGGACACTTCTGGCATAATACTGAGACTTCCTGCAGGAGGGTACCTTGCACTTTAATGAGAGCAGTTAAATGGGAAAATGCAAATGAGCATGTGCACTTCCTTCGGGCTGGAAGGGTTATCTGCACAGAAATACCAGTGTGTGACCTTGGTGTGCTTGAATGCTTTCCAACTGCTGCTGCCTCTTGTCACCTCAGAACCTGTGACTGCCTCAAGTGGCAGCAAATAATATAGATTTCCTAGCTGCTGGTTCCAGCAACTGGCATCAGGACCAGGGAATCACCGGAGTCACAAGTTGTTGGGGATAAATAGTCAAGAAGCTGTTTAATGATCTGGAAAGGGCTGTAGTGAAGGGATTTCTCTTGTTTCAGGAATATCTGTGCTCTGGATGGCATCTTTCTGAAAAAGCTCTGAGGTGCTGGAGATTTATGGAAAGGGAGAAGATTAATCTGTTCATGGTGCCAGACAGAGTAATGGGGTTATTACAGGGATAGATTCAAGTAGTGCCACACAGAAGAGACCAGAATGACTTACAGAACTGTCCTTTTGCAGGCATTTTGCATGTCTCTCCTCTAAATACATGTGCCCGGGCGTGCCAGCTGTGATGAGCACCTTACTTGCCAATATCAATGCTTATTATGCGCACACCACTGCCTCCACAAACGTGTCTGCTTCGGACCGCTTTGCAGCCTCCAATTTTGGGGTATGTCTGTGTGTTGGGTGACGTTAAAATTTTACTTCCATGATTTGTCTATGGTGCTTCTGCCTCTCAATAAATAACTTGTTCTGTTTAAGGAACATTAAATCTGTGAGGAGTTGGAAGCTGTGGAGGTCTTCTAGACTAGACAAAGAGCAGTGTTTTATTGACGTCAACATCGCACACTTTAGATATTAATCAGTGTAATGCATTGTGATGTTTACTCTTTGTGTTCAGATTACACTGGAGCACAGATGGTATGGAATGAGCAAATAATAATAAATGCTGTGTGGTGATGCTCATACTAAAATATAGTGTGGGATCTCACCATTTCAGAAATTTGTTTTTAAAAACAGCAACTGCTTTAAGAAAAAAAACCAAAAAACAACAACCAAAACCAAAGCAACAAACCAGAATGCTTGTCACTAAACTAATAGAGAAGACCTTGGAACTGCGTCATTGCTCTGAATTAGACTCTTTTCTTCTTCCTTTATTTATCTCTAAGTAAATATTTTCTCTTAAATAAAAGTTTCGTGCATATTGCAGACTAGAAATTGGAGGGACTTTTTTCTGCCTCTACTTCAGGTAATAATGAAGTATTCTTCTGACAATTCTAATGTTATGCAGACCGCAGAAATTATTACAGTATAAGAGTAAATCCAAGAATCTAAAGAAAATACTGTTTGCACAATACCATTCATCTATACTGCTTCCTCCCACTCTCCTGAGATCTGACACTAATTCCCTGATATCCTGCTGCTTACTCTGAAGATCGATTGGACAGTGATGATATGTGATGTTTATTGGTGTTTTCTGCTCGACAGAAAGAACGATTTGTGAAGCTTCTGGACCAGCTTCATAATTCACTTCGGATTGATCTCTCAATGTACAGGGTGAGTGGGAATAAACAGAATGCTTTCATGCGTTCTGTTGGGCAGAGGAGAAACACACCGTTTGGTTTTCTCTTATGTTTCTAACATTTTGTTTAGTTTGTGTCTTACAGAGTTGTCATGATAAGCTGGTTGATCAAATACACTGACTGGTTTTCTTCACGCATAGGGTTTAAATAATTTTTTTTCCTTCCATTTTAACTTCCTCAAGAAGGAATTCCTCATAGGGAATGTGAACTATGCTCATTTCTGATACTCTCCCAAAAATACAAACTGGATTCGATTCATTAATTTGAATTATTCTTATAAACTACTTAGGTATTATCTACAAAAGGAACACAGACTTATTGTCTCCTAGTAAGACAGAAATCTTTCAGAGGACCTGCAGCCATGTTGTCACTTGGTTTAGGTCTGGCAAACTCAAATCACTGTCTGACTGGCTGTACGAGATAGGCTGATGTGTTGAGACACAGCCACCCCCACGTCAGCACACTGGGAAGGGATGAGTTTCAAATGTTAGCATCAGGCTTCTTAAACCCTCTTGTTTCTTTCATTGCTTCTCTGGAGTTAATAGTCTTTGGATTTTTTTTTTTTATATTATTATTATTATTAATAATTTTTTTTTTAATTCCTTGCTATATTATTTAAAGTAGTGACTGATTCATTGAAAACTTTAGAAGTGGTGGCAAAATACGAGCTGTGAATTTATTTAAGATTAAATCCTCTTCTGGTTAGTGCATTTATCTGAAACATGGGAAAGTATATATAGAGGAGGGAAACACAAGCAGATTAAGAGGAAAAGTGCTTTAGGAAGACAAAGAAGAAAGGACAAGGGTCAAAGTGTAAAGGAGGATAAAAGGAATATGAATGTAAAGAGCTATTCTAAAACTACATTATTAGTAAGAGAAAGTCTGAAGAGAGCACTGATCCACTGAGTTGCAGAGGGAAAATTATCAACACAGGGCAATAGAAATTAGTGATGCCTTTCTTGTTTGCTTGGTCTTCAGTAAAAGCTGCTTTCTGGTGGTTCAGGCCACTAAACCCTTGGACAAGCAAGTAAGATCTTAAGTAAAGGACCAGGAAAGATTTGTGTAGTTAAAATATTTTAGATGTTATCCATTTGGCAGTGTATTTAGAGAAATAGATGAAGCAATTTGGGAGCTCTTACTAATTATTTTAAGACACCCAAAGGGTGGATTCAGGGCTGGAAAAAAAAGGTGTTCCCAGCTTTCCAGACAGGAGATGGCAATTTACAACTTAAATTATCCAGATCAAGCTTTCCCATTTCCCTAATTCAATCAAGCTGTTTGTAAGCACTTAAAACAATGAATAACCAAGGCCGTGGATTTGTACAAAATAGTGTCAAACCAATGTGTGTTCCTTCCAGGGCAGAGTGGCTGCTGAGGAGGAGAGAGGTGGACCCCTCTCAAGAGTCATGCTCTGAATAATTATCTTGAAAAGTGTGTTGTAAGCAAGAGCAGATACTCAGTATGAATGTCAGTCGTACTTTTTGTTGGTTGGTTGCTAGCTGACGTAAGCTTAGAGGGGGTTGAATTTCAGCATAGGTAATAGTAACTTTTCCTGACTATTATTCCTAATTAAGAATATGTGTTCCATCCCCAGCATTCATCCAATGGTTTGTGTTTAAATCTTGGCCCACGGTAGTCTCTGGGTTTAGTAAATACACTGAGTGCCAGAGAGTCTGTGTGTGGTCAACTTAACTTTGAAACTAGAGTGTTGTCAAAGAATCAGCATGTACAAATTACTATAAAGAGCATTAAATTGCTTGCAGTGGGTAGCTAAACTACAGCAATACTGTTGCTGTCGAGAAAGTATTTTTCTGCAGGTCCTCATTAACAAATGAAAACTTGTTCTCCTCTGCCCTTTTTACTTTTGTCTCTAGTAATTTTTGAATGTGTAAATATAAAGAGATGATCCAAGGGAAGGTTGCCTTTGCTATTTTACCTGCAGCAAGACCAATCCCATCAGCTTGAATATAAGAACATGCTGAGGAACATCAATGCTGCTAAAGGATACAGGAAGGAAAGAGTGGGAATGTAAGAAAGGGCATAATGCCCAAGTTCAGAAAGGGAACAGTCTCTTGCAAGACACAAAGCTTACTGCATTCAGCATATGCATTTACATGCATGTCTATATGTACCTACATGCATACATATACATCATAACTGGAATGGACAATGAGACTTCTAGTTTCAGTAGAACCCAAGTAGTGGAAGAGGAAACTGTGGCTATGGACATTGGGGTGATGGGCAGAGTATGTAAAATGAATGGATTAGAGAAAAGGAGATGCTCAAGGATACATGCTAATCTCATCAGATTGGATTTTACAGGGGACTGAGTGGTTATGATCACCTCTTACAGGGAACAGTGCTCATTTTCCCTTCTCAGTCCAGTTTATTTCTATGGAAAGGCTGGTGTCTCAGAAGAGAAGCCAAAAACCAAGCAGTGAGTGCAGAACGGAAGGGGTCTGCACAAGCAACCTCAAGCAAGAGAAGGCTGTTGCTCCCTGTCTGCTCCTTCTTGGACAGAGATTTGCTGACGCCAAGGGCTGTCAGTCTCCTGGCATCCACAAACTTCACATTCATATAAGAAGCTAATTAAGAAAACAGATAAGTTCCTGCAGCAAAAAGGCCTTATTTATTGAGCATTGTTTTGACTGGTACAAGCTTCTCGAGCAGGAAATGTTTCCAAGACACTTTCCTTATTTAGCACATGCTTGAAGCCTTGCGTGGATCTGAGCGTGCTTTCCAACAGGATTTCCCTTTTCTGTCAACAGAATAACTTCCCAGCCAGCAGCCGCGAACGGCTGCAAGACCTGAAGTCTACAGTGGATTTGCTGACCAGCATCACTTTTTTCAGGATGAAGGTAGTGTTATGGGTAGGGGTGGGAATGGGGCTTCTGCAATTTCTGCTGCAGGAGTTAGTTTCCCCTTTTCAAACCATTGTTTCACGTCATTGTGCTTTAAACACTTAAGGAATATCCAGATCATCTGCTGGCCATGTAGTAAACATCTGCATTTTTGCTTTACTTCACTGTATTTTTTCTCCTGAAGATGAAAAGTTGTTTTTTCCCCTCAGGATCATCAGTCATAAATGTGGCACAAAATAATAAAAAGAGGAAAAAAGAAAATTGACTGGGTTTAGGAAGATAATTTACTTTTGTTCATAGCTTTACCTAATAGAACTGTCTAGAAAATTTATCAGTCACTACCATCTCTTCACCATCTTTTACCTAGTAAACATTTTAAAATTTATTTCTTGGAGGGTAAGATACTGAAATGCGATAGTCTCTCTCAGTAGAGATCCAGGAGTGTTGTGAATGCTAATGTGCTGGTTGTGTGGTTACATTTATTGTTCTGGCAATGTGTAATGAGATTATTGTTAGTTCCTGATTTTTGTTTCTAAACTTTATTAAAAATACTGTTGTAGGTTAGCACATATTGCTTAGTAATTTTTACCTTATAAAAACCAAAGCAAGTCAGTAATTAGAGCTATTTCAGGAAATGCTTAAAATTTTCTTCTCAAGCTCTAGTTTTGGAACTCTATCTTGAAAGTGTTCGTTTACACAATACGTCTGTATTGAAAGTCCACGTGATAGAAATACTCCACAAAAAGTCTGGAGTTAGTGATAATATCAAAATTGTCTCAGGTTATAATTCTGTTCCCAGGGTGACGCCTGCGTATCGTGTTTGGTTAAAAGTAACCCTGTGGTGTTTTTCCAAAGCAGCATAACAGTGAAATAGTGAGAAGAGCTGTTCTTGCAAGAGGAGAAGGTGTATCATTTGGCACGTCCCTAAAGATGCTGGTGTGCTTTAAAATTAAATAAAGCTTGTGATGAAAGATGTCCTTAAAGGAAGTTTTTGTTTTGAAAGGCATTCTGCAAGACTTTACAGATCAGAATAATGTGCTCTGCTAGTCTGTTGCATATTCTTTCAGTTTTGGAATAGGTTGTTTCCTGGCTTCATAGCAAAATACTATAAATTCAGCAGAAACTGTGGGTGCTTGGCTCAGATTATACACAGACCAAGCCACATGATGTATTTATTCTGAAGAATCTTCCTTGACACTTAAAGATCCCTTTTATGTTCCAAATGATCCTCCAGGGAAATAAGTGTTGTCACTGCTGGTTTATGTCCAGGACTAGTGACCCATTCATGGTTTCGAGTCCCTGGTAGCACAAGTTGCTATCAGAAAAACAGATCCACCGCAAAGTCCCGAGTAGTTCCCGTATCAGTGGCTTGTTCTATCCCTGTTTGATTTATGAACAGTACTTTGTTTTGACTCTCTTTGCTTTGTCTCTTTGTTTTGACTCTCTTTGCTTTGTCTCTTTGTTTTGACTCTCTTTGCTTTGTCTCCTTGCCAGGTCCAAGAGCTGCAGAGTCCACCTCGAGCCAGCCAGGTAGTGAAGGACTGTGTAAAAGCTTGCCTCAACTCCACCTACGAATACATTTTCAACAACTGCCATGAGCTGTACAGTCGCGAGTACCAGACAGATCCTGTGAGTAGTTGATGAGAAGGCAGAAGCCTGAGTTTCTGCCTTTCTTAAGATAATAATGAGAACACTAATTGATATAAAAAGCCAACACAAACAAAATTAGGTGACTTATCTTCTGAACGCACAAAACTTGAATCAATTATGAGCACTAAGTAAGTGGAGGATGATAATTGTTTTACACTAATTACGATTCATTTTGCCAGACTCAGCTACTTCATTTCCTGAGCAGATATTTGTGAAGGGAATGTTTGATGCTGCATTGACTGAGCAAAAGCCAGTTAGAACAAATGTCAACTGATCAAGAAGAGTGTCTTTAGCACAGATAAACCTCAAACAGTGGAATTTTAGCTTTTTTTCTATCCCAATGTCTTACACGGAGCTTAGGAGATACCTTTAGACACAAACTCATGAGTTTGTTCAAATCTGTGATTGCTCTACTGGCCACTAGTGCACACACAATACATCCATGCAGATATAGTCATGAACCAAAGTACTTAAAAAACAAGTATTTGAAACAAGCTTAGAGGAAGTGATGTCTCAGCAGATCTTCTGGAACCAGACCTGCTCTGGCATGGTAAATGATAAAATGGGTATTATTTGTGTTTGAAGCCACATGTAAGCAACATGGTTTGGCTTGTTACTGTGGACTTGCATTAGGTCATGCCAGTTGCCAGTAGACAATAATTGTAGCTCTTTAGAAGAAAGGATCCACAGGTAGTTAGTATGTGAAGTTTACATGGTGATCTGCATTTACCAGCTTTTTATTTCCCCTTTAAATTTACACTGGTTTTCCAATGGCTTCCTTCCCAGAACAAAAATCAGGACCTTCCTCCTGAGGAACAGGGCCCCAGCATTGGAAACTTGGATTTCTGGCCCAAGCTCATCACTTTGATAGTGTCCATCATAGAAGAGGACAAGAATTCTTATACTCCAGTCCTGAATCAGTAAGAATCTTCTATGTCCTGTATGGCTAATGCTAGTCTCTGTGTGCTCTGCTTTATTTGTTAAACTGCTTTCTATCTCTTCTGCCACTTGTGTATTTATAGAAGTACTTATCTTGTCTGTCTGTCTTTCTGTCTTATCTGTCTCTGTCTATATAAATAACTCTTTTTGATTGGGATGGAAGAGTTTCAAAAGGTTCAGTTACGATGGCGTTCGAGCACAAACACCCTGATTATTACAATCCTGAACTCAGGGAGGCACCTGAAAATGGGGTGAGAGTTCTTTTGGTTTTTATTGATGTTGAGCAGTTCTGGGATGCACATTTAGCACATACAGTGGTGCCATTGTGACAACACCTTAAGCTGTGGTTTAGGAACGTGGTGTTCTGTGCAGCACTGGGAGATTGCATTGGGTGGGGTTGGCACAGAATTGGAAAGGAACCTGAAGCTGGTCTGTTAAAATGGTGGATACTTGCCCAACAGTCCCACAGGGCAGGAAAGAGGGCGATATCTGACAAGGTACTATATGCAAAGAGCTGGATTATACTCTCCTGATCATTGATCTAAAATGTCAGGGGCATGTGATTAGTGTTCACTTGTCAGCCTGGTAACCCTAGAATAGAAGAAAAAGAGGGAAAAAAAGAAATACGGACAAGAAAGGAAAAAAAGGTGCAAGGGCATTAAGATCACGTTCCCAGAATTACTGTATACATCTCTTCTATGAGAGACATCCACAGTCTGGCTTTTTTGAGTTAAACCCAGTCTCAACAGCAGTGTTGTTTTCAGGATTATTTCATCTATACCACAGTCCAGTCCATGATCTCCAATTTTCACCTGGTCATTTATCTAGGGCGAAGGAAGCATCTGTCACGTTGAGCTTTTGAATTTGTGGTTTAGCTTAGAGATGAATAAAGAGGAACCTTTGCTCTGATATCTGCCAAAGCCTTTCCCAAATGTCCCCACAGGTTTCCTCAGGAGCTTGCTGTTGGAAAGATCAGCGCGGAGGTGATGTGGAGTCTTTTTGCCCAGGATATGAAATATGCCATGGAAGGTAAGACAGTTTCTCAGTGCTGCTAGCTGACTTGTTGCTCATCTCTTTTTTCCATCCATTTGTTGTAAATGAGGCTTAACCACTATTTGGAGCAGGGATTTCTAACTGCTATTTGTAAAGGGCTCTAGATGGTAGAGGGGGCCAAGAGAGAAGGTTAATATTCAAGCACCATTTCTTCCAAGCTCAAGACTGGATCATCCCAAAGAGTAACAAATCAAATAGTTGAAGACCACAGAGGAAGTCAGGAGACAGGAATACTTTGCCTCAGTTGAAAAGGAGTGGGTTGGAGATAAATTAAGCAAACTGACCATCCACAAATCCACAGGCCCTGATGGGATGCACCTGCGAGTGCTGAGGGAGCTGGTAGAAGTCATTGCTAGGCCACTCTCCATAATCTTTGAAAGGTCCTGAAGAACAGGAGAGGTGCCTGAGGGCTGGAAGAAACCCAGTGTCTCTCCAATCTTCAAAAAAAAGCAAGGAGGACAACCCAGGTAACTGTAGGCTGGTCAGCTTCACCTCCATCCCTGGAAAGGTGATGGAACAGCTTGTTCTTGGTGCCATCTCAAAGCATTTTGAGGAAACAAGGCTTACCATGGGTAGTCAGCATGGATTCAACAAGGGGAAGTCATGCTTGACCAGTCTGATAGCTTTTTATGATGGCATCACTAGATGAGTAGACACAGAAAAGGCAATGGACATGGTCTACCTTGACTTCAGCAAAGCTTTTGAAACTGTCTCCCATGGCCTCACAGCCAAGTTTGGGAACTGTGGATTGGATAATTAGGTGGTGAGATCGATTGGGAACTGGATGAAGAAAAGAGTTCAGACTGTCATGGTCAACAGGACAGAATCTAGCTGGAGACCTGTGTCTAGTGGCATCCCCTAGGGGCAGTGCTGGGTCTGCCCCAGTTCAATATATTCATCAGTGACCTGGAGGAAGGGATAGAGTGTACCCTCAGCAAGTTTGCTGACTATACAGAACTGGGAGGGGTGGCTGACATTCCAGAAGGCTGTGCCATCCAGCGAGACCTGGACAGGCTGGAGAACTGGGCTGGGGAGAAATCTAATGGAATTCAAGAAGGGCAAGTGTAAAGCGCTGCATCTGGGGAAGAACAACCCCCATATATGAGTTGGGGCCTGATCTGTTGGAGGGCAGATCTGGGTAAAAGGACCTGGGAGTCCTAGTGGACAATGGGATGACAATACGACCACAGCGTGTGCTTGTGGCCAAGAAGGCCAAGGGTATTCTGGGTTGCATTAGGAAGACTGTGGCCAGCAGGTCTGGGGAGGTTCTCCTTCCCCTCTACTCTGCCCTGGTGAGGCCTCACCTGGAGTATTGTGTCCAGTTTGGACTCCCCAGTTCAAGAAGGACAAGGAACTACTGGAGAGGGTCCAGTGCAGGGTTTCTAAGATGATCAAGGTCCTGGAGCACTTACCAAGTGAGGAAAGGCTGAGACAGCTGGGTCTGTTTAGCTTGGAGAAGAGGAAACTGAGGGGGATCAGTGCTTATAAATATCTGAAAGGTGGGTGTCAGGAAGATGGGGCCAGCCTCTTTTCACTGGTGTCTAGTGACAGGACTAGGGCCAATGGCCATAAACTGGAAAACAGGAGGTTCAATCTCCACGTGAGGAAATGTTTCTTCACTGTGAGGCTAAGAGAACACTGGAACAGGCTGCCCAGGGAGGTTGTGGAATCTCCATCTCTGGAGACTTTCAAAAGCCACCTGGATTTGTTCCTATGTGCTCTACTCTAGGCAGTCCTGCTCTGGCTGGGAGGTTGGATTAGATGATCTTTAGAGGTCCCTTCCAACTGCTACCATTCTGGACAGCTGCTTGAGACAGCTGGGTGAGAATTGATGCTGCTATCTGCATGAGCTCTAGACCTGTGTGTCAGGCTGGGTTGCAAGCTGTTTGCTGTCATCCCAGCTGGTTTGAAACCAGAAGTTCACTTTGACCTGTAGATATGATGTCCTGCTTATATAATCTGCTTATATATGATCTGCTTAGATCAATGATAGAAAGGACTAGAGAAATAGGTGGACCCTGGGTTGTGCCATGGCTATAGTTCCCTGGCTGATACAGTGTAAATGGTCTAAGCCATTGGCAAACATGCTGTTAGAACAAGTCCTGTTGCAGACATCTTCATTTTGAATTAATCTTCACATAATTCCACTGGACTCCAGTAAAAAAGGAGTTCTACTGTTTCTGAAAATGAGTTAGGCATACAGAGTCCAGCAAACTCCTAGAAAGGAATTCTACTCGTAGTATTCTTACGATGGTCAATTACAGTTTCTGAACTTGTTTTTATTTCTATAAATTCATTTGCATGGTGTAATAATTTTCTTAGAAGGCTCAGACAGCATCCAGATCCCACCAGGTCTGCAGCTCTGGTAGCAGTTGTTTTCCCCACTGTCCCATTTTGCAGGGTGAGGCTGTATGATCATCTATAAGGTGATACTGTGCTAAAACAGAAGTGTCAATGCTGCCTGTGGCATGCCAGCTATATTTGTATTCCAGAACCAAGTCAAGTTACTTCTTTTGGTCACTCACAAAATTATGCCTAAGCCATTTGTCCCTGGTTTGATCTGAGCTTAGTTATAGGAGTGAGAGCCTATTAGGCTCTTTCTTCAAACTGCTAGGAAAAAAAGTGCTGCCAGTAAGAGAGTTTTCTGCATTTTATTCTTCTGGAACAGTCTGTGGGGTTGCTCTGTAAGTGAAGAAGATTGACTCCATCTATTTCTTAGTCTCTGTCAGTGCAACAGGGATAGAGTCTGTATTGTTTAGGGACACACTTTGCCAGCTCTAGCCTTGAATTCAACAGGTCTGGATGAAATGTTCTCACTTTTGTGTTAGGAACTTTTTATATATGCTTGTACTCCACAGTGCCTTTGTCTTGCAAGGTCATGTTGATAAAAGAACAGACACCGGGAAGAAGGACTAAGACCTAGTACCTATGTTGACGAGTCCTTTATAGTGACCGTCTCTACTTGCTCGTGTTAGAGTTAAGGCAACTGTGATAACTTAATGTTCACTTTCCCTAGAAACTGTGTGCACCTGCAAACCATTTTGACCCTCCTTTCATTTTGTCTTTATTTACCCTTGTGCACTCCCCCTCGGGAATTTATAATGCTGTTTGCTCTTCTATGTGTTGATAGTGCCATGTGTTCCTCTTTTATAAGCAGCCATGAGCACTGGATCTCTCCAGATGTAGCTGTTGAGTTCACTAATACTCCCTTTCCCTGTTGCATCCAAAATGCAGCTGCAAAAAGGTTACTGATTGTGTGTGAATTTGACTGTCAAATGGGAACATCATTTTGACTGGTTTGTTTTTTTTTTTTCCTCTTTTAAGTGGCCCAGGTTAACTCTGCCTCCCAGATTTTCTCTGTTCACATGTAGCAACCATGTACCCTTTTGACTTTGTGTCCCCTGGGGAATCTGGGCTTATTTCAGCTTTTCCTGATATCTTTCTGGTCACTTGTGAGCTTTGTAAGACAAGGATTGGCATCATGTTTCCACCTGTGAGTTCATCAGTGCCTAGCAAATATTTGCTGAAAGAGTATCCCTCTTCAGGGTATTTCTTGGTGAGAGAAGTTGACACAAGGGCAGCTGATGGACAGGAGAGGGTGTGCATTTTGAACAAAAGCTGAAAAACTGCATGGTACATGTGTTTGTACTCTAGCTGTGCAAGCCCTGCAGGAGGATTGCACAATGACAGAGTCACTGTTACTGTCTGTCTCTTCCAAATGTATATTCAAGAATTCCTCAGGGTGTAGAATTCTATTAAAGGCAAGCATGATTCCTCACTGCATTGCTCTCCAGAAACTTATGAAGATAACATTTAGAACAAGTGATACAATAATTCAGTTACAGGCCTTACTACATCTATTTTAAATACAGATGATTGGATTAGCTCACTGCCTTTTTTTTTTTTTAAATGAGGGGGAAAAAAAAGGATTAAAGGAAACAGATTAAGTGATGTGAAGGGTGGTGATTAGATTTTTCTGTCCGCAGCTCTTGGCTTTGCCATTTCTCAGTTGAGTTGCTAATTTCTCCATCAGTTTAACTACACAAAGAGTTTCATATTCCCATTTTTGCCAGTTTGTGGAATAATCCCTAGATACATTTCTGGTGTGCTTCAAGATCTATATGCATCAAGAGCTCTCTGCACCAAAGCCTGACCCGTTTTGTGTAGGTCTGTGTACACAAACCCGGGGTATAATGCTTCTGATTTTCTTCATGGTGTTTTTCCTTATGTTCTCTTCCAAAGTTCTGGATAACATGAGCTCATTCACCTCACCAAGTGGTAAGTTTATGCTCATTGGTAGAGTTTGTAGTCATGAGTAGGACATCTGGTACCCATAGTTTTAATACTTTGGATGTAGCTACTAATATTAGCTTTAGTGTCCTGTAGTTTTATGCCAGAGATGAGCAGATCTGCAAAGACGATGTGGAAGACCGTACTGCTGCTGCAGAAATAGAGGGTATGTGCTGCAAGGAGATTCCAGTTGTTTTTTGACATATGCTGAACAGTTCTGGGCAGTAGCCCCTTTGCTGGGTCCCAGACATTAAGATGCAGATAATGTCTGATGAGGAATAACTGCTGAGGTCAGAGCTCCCGTTCAGGTGTGACTCTGTTTCTTCCCTCCTAGCTGGGGTGACACTTAAGGATCTCTAACCTTTTTGCTCTGCAATTTTCTTCTAGCTTAAAGGCCATGCAATGGCTTTGGTGTAGAAAGAGTGCAGGCCTAGCTGTGTGAAACAGCCCTTCCCTGCTTCCACATTTCTCTCCCACATGCAGTGTGGAAGAGAGTTGGGAACCTTAGGAAGTAGATGGTTTCTCTAAGCTGGAGAGCAGTGCCTGGCTGCCTGAGTTGTTTTGCCTTTCCTCACAGGCAGCAGCTCACCGTGCCTCTCCCAGCCAGAGCTTACCCCATGTGCACTGTGCAGGGCAATGTATAGATTCTAATTTATACCTAGAATACAGTGCATAGGGGTCTCAGAACCAGAAGTTTTGCTAGCCTGCGGGTGCTGCAGCATGTGTCCTTTGGGCCCCTTTTGATGATGATGTGTAAAATGTTCAAGACGTACAAATGAAATACCTCTATTTTCTACTCGGAATACATTCAGCAACTGGTAGCAACAGTGACAACAGCAGTGTTTGACTGCAGGAAGGCAGGTGCACTGTAGACCTGTCTTATGCCCTTAAGGAGACTCGGCTTCTGAGACACAGTAGAAGCTCCAGAATCTACCATGCTTATTTTGTTTTCTCTTTCCCTCAAAGCAGTGCCTTCTCAGGGTACCATCAACAGCAGACCTGGCCCTTCCCTCCTTGCTGGCAAAGGCAGTAGGATGAGTCATTGAGAAGTGTCCCTTGTTCCCCCTCAAACCAAGAGTAAAATGGATCGGATAGACATGTGGCCCAGACTTGGCTGGCGAGATCATGCTACCCTGGAGTCACTGTTAGCTCCACCTCTGGGGCACTGACTGGTGCTCTGCAGCTGCACAGCCTCCTTGCAAGCTGGTAACTGGGGTTGGATTTCTCACTGTCCTCTCTGAAACCTCTGTGACCCAGGAAGCACAAACACCCCAAGCAAAGCCAGCTTCTGCTCTTCCTTTATTAGGAAGACATTAAAAGATAGTAATAGAAAATCAATGTCATCCTTGACAGCATTTCTTCTTATTTTGGACACATTAGGAGAGCTGCAAATTGGAAGCATCTCTGATAGGAAGAGAGACTTGAGTAGACTTGGCGGGCAGGATTGAAATAAATCTTTCTGCCACATTCTCACTTCTAATAAGGGGAAGGGGGATCAGATGCACACACAGATGCCAGCTGTCTAAAGCATTAATGCTTCAACAGCCTTGGCACCTATTAGAATGTCTGCAGAAAATAGGCATTATTGAAATTAACCCATGGAAAGTAGGCTGACAATCAAGAAGAAAATCCAGGATTAAGGATGTGGTAGAAGTCCTGTTCTTTGCCTGCAAAATAGAACTGGACATGACACTAGAAGGTGTGCTGCTAGGAAGCAGTTCCCTATTAATGCCTTAATAATATGGCCTCGATGACCCTAAAAGCTCTTCTCCAGAGGAGACTGTTTTCAGATGAAATCTGCTTAGGAAATGTGAGAGACTTACAGAACTCTGTGTTTTTTTCAGGATAAAACACAGCAGCTCCTGCAAGATATCTATGCACTCTTCCGCTGTTGCTGCCACTAAGCTCTTTAAAAGCCAGCAGGTTATAAAGCAGAACAGAAATGTGCTCAGACTGATGGCTCCCGTGCTCTTCACTTTTTCAAAAATAGGTTTTCAAAGTATACCTCTGGCTGGTGTGTTTCCATGTGGCTTTCAAGTGTTTTTTAATATTTCCCTCTACAAAGAAAGTGGTTGATCAAAACTGTGCAGGGTCCTCTGAAGGGGGGAAGGCAAATGGTATGAGCTGTTGGGAATGGGAGGGTTTGGGGGCTTCTTTGGCTTTCTTTGTCCACCAGCATGTTTGAGCTGTTATAGCTCACTTTTGTCTTTTCTCTGTCACAAGCCCCACCTTTCTTTCGCATACGTAAAGTTCTCTTTTATGGTGGTAAGACCTCTCCTTATTTCTTATACTTTGCCATAGTGCATACTCTCCTTTACTGCTTAGATGGCTAGGTAGTCCTAGTAGCAGTCCTTGGGCTTACGCTTCTGTGGCTGCTTTGCATCTTCCTCTTCTGCAACCTAGTAGTCTTTAAAATGTCCTAGAATATAGGAAGAGGCTTGAATTACTTGCTTTTAGCACACTACTTCATTTTGGTGAAATGAATCTGATTTTAGTATTTTTTCCTTCAAGTCATACCTTCCTTCTGCAGGAACAGTGGTTTTCCCATGCAGGAACAGCACCTGGGTGGCAGCACACATCAAAGTTAATGGAGTTATAATTGCTCATTGATTTCCTCACTGTCACAGGGAGCAAAGCAGGCATGGTTATTGCTGTGTTTGTTTCCAGTTTTAGATCTGTGCATGGAGAGAGCTTTGCATTTCCTTCTGCAGTTGTTTTTGAGGGAGGTCAGCAGTTCTGACACTGACTATGCTCATACTTCTCTTAGTGCTCAAGAAAGATATTTTATTTATTTATGTAAAACAGGAATGGACTTTCCTTGGCTCCAGTATAAGAAAATTCACTGTGGAGAGTGATGGGTCATAGTACATGTGAAATAATAGCACATGTAAAGGATTTTGTTCATTGAACCATGACCCCTGGGGACTATGTCTGTCAAATACCAGGCATTTTAATTTCTTTGAAATGAAGATTTGTTTTCTTTTTTTTTTTGAGATTGTGTCCTTGTGGATCTACATATGAACTGGAAGAAGATCTTTATTACACTGTTACAGAGGTTTGCAAGCAACTCAGTGGAGTGTTCCACAACTTGAGAGCTGACAAGGCTTACAGAACAATTATGCATGAAATGGTTTTTGTGGGTTTGGTTGGATAATTCTTTATTTGGCCTTTCTTCTTGTCCATGCTTTTGAAGCCTCAAGAGAGATGCAGAAGTTTCTTAATGTTTTTAAATAGTTTCAAGAATTCACGTTTACATGAAAGTAGATGATGTTGTTGTGAGATAAGCTAATCCATCAGGTAACTGATTCGAAAGCTGTGGCCATTTTACATCATTAAGATACAACTTCTGCTCATGAATATCTGTGTCATATGTTGCTCACATCTGCATATATCTGTCCAGTTACTGGATGCTTATACCAAAATCCTAGATTGAAGTCATTGGAAGTTAAGAGAAAGGCTTCGACTTCTTAGCATAATTAGATCTTGTCTACACGTCAGCAGCGATGCCCTTGGAAAGTTACATCAATAATGAGATCACCACATGTAGGAAGACAAATCTAAAGTCAAATTTTGGGGGGAAAAAAAATCCCTGAGTCTAAGCCAAAATCGTGTATGTTTTAATCTCATACCTCACACTGTAGTCATGGGCTAGCAGCTTGCCGTGATGCTAGAGTGAACAAAGAAGCCTGGCACAAAGTGTATTCATGCTGTTGAAGCTCAGCAGAAAAAAGGGATGGGTACAGACTGGCAGCACTAGGAAGCAGTGGTGAAGAACTGGTCAGCCCATAATTCAAGATCACAGTGCAGGCAAAAGCCAGCTGCTGAGTCCTCTTAGCAACATGAAGAAGGAAATCATTTTATTCTTTTTGAAGAGGTTTTTGCAGAAAAGTAGTGCAGTAGGAGCTGCCTGTGTAAGCATATGAGGAGTGGCTTGGGAGAAAGGGCTGAGATGCTTTTGGAAGAACTTACCAAGTAGTTTAAAAACAGGGATTGTGGGCTGATGAGAGGTGGGAGTCAACTGCTGAAAGATGGTAGTGTGGACGTAGGCTGTGAAGGACCTTGAGTGAGGATGTGCAGCTTACATTTCTTGTGAGAGAAAGGGGAGCAGTGGTCAGAGATGATTTCTGCAGAAACATACGTCTCTGTATGGGAAGTGCTATAGCAGCACAGATGTGTGAGAAGGGCCATGTTGTGGAGTTATGTGCATTATACAGGCTGGAACTGCATTGTCCTAACATCAACCGGGCCCAAAAACATAATGAAACCTGGCAGGAGGAAGAGGCTCAGCAGCAGGTGGATATCCAAGGGTCACTTCAGTGGACTGTGCTCAGGAAAGCAATGCAAATAAGAAACCAGTTGCCTTTTGCAAGAGAACAGTCATGAATTCCTCTGCACTGGGGATCAGGGAAGGCTCCAGCTCCTGTGTAGCTTCCTGAACTTGCTTTTGAGTGACACTGTCAGACTCTAAAGAACTTCTTGTTTTCTGCTCCTAGGGATGTAGTGTAACATGTTGGTGTCGCCTTTGTTTATTTCCAAGCATGAACAGATTTACTCTCCCTGTTTTGTTTCCTGCAAAGGTAGAGTTGAGACTATCATATGTTAAATGGAGAGGCCGTAAGTGATTACTCTGTTTTTATTGCTTTGGCAACCAAAAGATCTTTAACAAATGGAAGTATTAATTTGAGCTACAGAAATAAACTCCAGAGCCCTAGCAGTCAACTGCCAAGAATCCCTACCGACTCCCAAAATCCTGTGTTGTGAAGATTTTGTTAATCTCTAAGTGCTTCATCCTGAAAATAGTTGCATACTGTGGACGTACTTTATAAGACCTTCCTGTCCCTGATGCAGTGATAGTGGTAAATTCAGAACTAACTGCTTTTTTTTCCCTTCCTTACAGAGCACGAGAAACACAGACTATGTAAAAGTGCAGACTATATGAACTTACACTTCAAAGTGAAGTGGCTGTACAACGAATATGTTCGCGATCTGCCTGCCTTCAAGGGAAAAGTGCCTGAATATCCAGCGTGAGTGTGTTCTGTCTCCTGTAGTAAATCCCCACTGTCTGTCTGCTTGTGTTACTTTGAGGGTAGTCTTTTGGCTCTCCTGTGCCTGCCTTCATGATGCACCATTTCTTCACTCCTGCTTTTCTGTGTTTATGTACATGTTTGTCCACTTTGGTGTTCTGTGCCACTGTCCCTGACACAATCCAATCCCTTGTTGTACAGTATCTCCCAAGATCTCAAAAGCTTTAGCAATGGGATGGACAGTCTTTAAGCAACTTTGTGCCTGTACTGTGGGCTTTGGTCAGTTCTTGAACAGCAGACTTCTGGATGTTTGCTTACATTCCTATGTTAATACATACAGTTTTATCTGTATGTACTTTATCTATGTCTGTGGGTGTATGAACGTCATATATATATATATATATGCACACAACAACATTTGTCAGTAAAAATACTGTTTTCTTTTTGTGGTAATACCAGGTGGTTTAGTTGGAAACATCAGATAATCTTATCTCTCTTAAACTCTAAGCAATTGTTTGAAACTTTTACTTAACTTTGAAATATCAGCAGTAGATTTCAGACCTGAAGAAGTTTTATGAGCCCGAAAAGTTGTCTGAGCAATCGGGAGAGAGTTCTATAGCTACAATCCCACACTTGACCTGAGACAAGAACAGGTGTGTTGTTTCTGAGCAGTGTTTTACTAGTTTTCAGAGGCTTGCAGTGATGGTTACTCTGCAACTACTTCAAGTAGCTTTTTCCCTGTCTTCACTGTTACCCCTCCATTGGGTTTAGGGGGTTTAGCACACTCTCTTTTTCACCCCTCCAAATCTTTCTTCTTTGTTTTGAGCTTGTTATATCCTCTCCTACCAGACTGAGCATGGAGAGCAAATTATTCCTGGTTTACAAAAGTAATATGCTTTTCTCATGTTCACTCACAGTCTTCTGGTGGATCCCATTTGTTCCTAGCTTCCCTTGTACGTGAAGTTTATTTACCTCTCTCTAGATAGTCTGCATCTGGACATACAGCATCCAGAGTGAAATATTGATGTTTCCTTTAGACCTTGCCTTGCAGGCAGTGCTGCTGCTCCCATGTGGGAGCTGGATTGACAGTAGCTTATTGGTTTCTTTTCTTCAGTGTTATTGTTGACTAGTGATGCCACAGGTCAGGAACCCTGGAGTGTTCTACCCAGCTGTTCTTCCCACCCTCTATGTGACTGCTTAGCGCTGTCTAAATGCAGCACTTTGCACTTCTCCCTCTTGAAAAAAAAAAAAAATCTTGGACTGCAAGTGCTGAGAGAGCTGGCTGATGTTCTTGCTCTACCACTCTCCTTTATTTTTGAAAGATCATGGAGAACAGGTGAGGTGCCTGAGGACTGGAGGAAAGCCAATGTCACTCCAGTCTTCAGAAAGGGCAAGAAGGAAGACTCAGGAAATTACAGACCAGTCAGCCTCACATCCATCCCTGGAAAGGTAATGGAGCAGCTCATTCTGGAGATCATATCTCAGCACATGGAAGAAAGAAGGTTATCAGGAGTAGACAGCATGTATTTACCAAGGGGAACTCATGTTTGAGTAATGTGTTAGCCTTCTTTGATGGTGTGACTGAATGGGTAGATGCAGGGAGAGCATTGGATGTTGTCTACCTTCACTTCAGCAAGGCTTTTGATACTGACTCCCACAACATTCTTGTGGGTAAGCTCAGGAAGTGTGGGTTAGGAGAAGGGATGGGAAGATGGGCTGAGAACGGGCTGAACAATAGAGCTCAGAGGGTTGTGATCAGTTGTGTGACCTTCTGCAAGGGTCAGTACTGGGTCCAGACTTACTCAACATCATCAGTGACCTGGATGAAGGGACAGAGTGCACCCTCAGCAAGTTTGCTGATGATACTAAACTGGGAGGAGTAGTTGATACACTGGAAGGCTGTGCTGCCATCCAGCGAGATCTGGACAGGCTGGAGAGCTGGGCAAAGGGGAACCTAATGAAATTCCACAAGGATAAGTGTGGAGTCCTACACCGGGCGAGAAACAACACCATGTACCAGTACAGGTTAGGGGTAGACCCACTGGAAAGCAGCATCATGGAGAGTGACCTTGGTGTCCTGGTGGACAGTGAGTTATCTATGGGGCAGCCATGTGCCCTTGTGGCCAGGAAGGCCAGTGGTCTCCTGGGGTGCATAAAGAAGAGTGTGGCCAGCAGGTTGAAGAAGGTTCTTCTCCCCCTTTACTCTGCACTAGTGAGGCCACATCTGGAGTATTGTGTTCAGTTCTGGGCTCTCCAGTTCAAGAGGGACTGGGAAATACTAGACAGAGTCCAATGGAGAGCTACAAAGACGATGAAGGGACTGGAACATCTCTCATATGAGGAAAGGCTGAGAGACCTGGGGCTGTTGAGTCAGGAGAAGAGAAGGCTGAGAGGGGATCTTATCAATGTTTACAAATATTTGAAGGGTGGGTGTCAAGCAGAATGGCCCAGTCTCTTTTCAGTGGTGCCCTGTGATAGGATGAGGGGCAATGGTCAGAAACTGGAACACAGGAAGTTCCACCTCAACAGGAGGAAAAACTTCTTCACTGTGAGAGTGACAGAGCCTGCAACAGGCTGCCCAGAATGGTTCTGGAGTATCTTTCTCTGGAGGCTCTCAAAACCCACCTGGATCTGTTCCTGTGTGGCCTGCCCTGTGTGATCCTGCTCTGGCACGGGATTGGATTTGATGATCTCCAGAGGTCCCTTCCAACCCCTGCCATTCTATGGTTCTGTGACTGTGTTCCCAGCATGTGGCATTGTGAATTCTCTTCCCATCCTGTGGTGCACACGGTCCCTCCAGCCTGGTGCTAGCTGCATACTAATAAGACTTGAGGCAGTTGGCATAATTGCTCGGCTTGAGCTATGGGCCTTGCTGAGCAAATCAGGTCAGCGAGAGGCATTAACTCAGTGAATAGGGTGCTGGAGTGACAGTCTCAAAACCCCATTCTCTTTGTTGTGCCTCTGAGTCAGTGCAGTCTCAGGCAAGCCATCAGATATTCTTAATCTCTCTTTTTCTCCTGTGTAATCAGGATAATAATGCTCAGTTTCATTCTACACTCTTCTGCAGAATGTTCTGCTCTGCTGGCCTTTGTGGTAGAGCTTCAGTGCTCGTGTACATTTGCAGCTGCTGGCTTTGTTACTTCACTCTTGTATTTTAGTACAATAGCCACATTGTTAGACACAGGTGATTTTTTTCTTTTTTTTTTCCAACCATAACCTTCACCTGTCATGAAATAACCCCTTGGTACCAATTACAGCGATATGCTCTTGTCCTTTGATTTGCTTCATTTTTAATCTTGAAGCTTCCTTAACAAAGGAGTCCACTCGTCAGGCTTGCACATCAGTAAACTCTTTAGATTAATTTAAATTGCTGCTGTTTAGAGAACAGCTGAGTTGTCTGTCTACTTGACAGACAAGAAGCTACCCATAAACTTGCTTTTCGTGTTGAAAGTATGAGAAACCATGATTCTGATAGCCTTGAGATACGATTGAATGAAGGGTCCAAAGTATTGAGGTTTTCATACTCCCCTTATTTTCTGAAATTCAGCAGCATTTTCTGAAACTGAAGCAGTAACATAGCTGGGAGGTGATCTTCAAAACTGTTCAGTTGCCAGCTAAAAGCTGTGAAGTGCCAGTTTCCAAAAAGCCCTAGCTTTTTAGATGTGTCGATAAATGTTCTGTGTTTTGTTTTAATACTGATGTTAGCATGCAGCTAATATTGTAGCTGTACCAGAGACGACCTTCTCCCTGGTGGGGGAAGGCACTCCTACCTTTGAAATCCTGTCTTATTCTTCTGGCTCCCTTCATCAAACAGAGTATTTATTCTTTTACTCTCTGAATCCCTGCCTGCCTCCTGTCCTCTGCTCTTGCCAAGGCCCCCAAGATGTTCACTGTGTACCCACATGCGTCAACACAGCAAATGAATAAGATTAATTCACCTGTAAAGCTCGAGACCACAGGAGCCAGGCTCATGGCCAAGCTGAAATTGCAGCCTTTTGTGTTACCTTACTGTTGTGCAACCAGCAGCAGTAAACTTTCATGTGTGTAGTCACAAAGCAGCACTCCCCGCAGGCAGCTCTGAGGCGTGTTCTTGTGCAAACCTCCTTTGGAGACGCTGGCTGTGCCGACTCGAGACGGGCTGTGCTGACCCCTGTGAGCACAGACTGCCTCTGAAGAGCCTCTGCCTTGTGTGCTGGTGCGGGAGTCATTACAGCGTTTGCTTCTAGATCAATAATTGAAGCAGACAAGGAAGAAGATATTTGCCATGTAACAACATTTTGAAGCTACTTCTGCATGAAATCAGATTATTTTTATTAGTTTCTGTGATAGATAATTCCAAGTATCATTTTGGCTATGTTGCCTGCATAGTCCTCATTTGCCCAGCAGCCCAAAACCTGATAGTAAAACACTGTAAGGGGTATTTGGCCTAAGATAACTCTAGGTTTTTGTTACAGCTCAAAGCACATTTCTCTCCTGAACATGCCCATGGACAGGAAGTATTTATAGATGGTTTATAACTCTTTTGTGTTTTCCTGCCAGCCAACAAAGGAAAAAGTTGAGGCTGGCTTTGCAGATGTAGTTAAGAGAATTTCCTGACCTGACCTAACTGATTCACTTTGCACTTAAACATTCACATTAAATTGCTTTCTGGAGGTGATGTTTTTTCTTGATGGGAGGGGAAGTAAGCACACCACCACCAGCCACTAAGCAGTACATTTTTCCTTGACACCTCCTTTTAGTTAACTTTAAAATACCTGTGCACATGATTTTGTGTATCAGCATGTTACCCATAAATATGGCTAGTGACTGTTCCTAACAGTGAATGACTGCGGTGGTGCAGTGACTAAGGATGAATGATAATCAGGAAGCTGTTCTACTCGTCAGAGTGAAAACTGTGGCTTCTGGCACAAACAGGTAGCCCTCTGTGTCCGTGGACCTTCACATGACATGTGAAACAGTCAGCTCCTTGCAGCATGGGAACTGTGAAACGGGTGTAAGATGTGTAGTTGCTTCCTTGTAACTGCCTGCATTCTCCTCTAAGCATTGAGCTTTAAAATATACTATTGTAGTTTAAAAAAAAATGCTGAATGCTCAATAAACTTACCACAGAATCCAAAATATGCTGACTTTTAGGAGCCTGAAGTGCCATTCAGAAGGATTTTTTCCAGAATACAGGAATTCCATATGTCTGTGTCAGTGTTCCACTGTCACTGTCTGTATTAAATACGACTGCATAGACAGGTTGCTCTTGGCATTTAATACTATGTCAGTTACAATTTCCAATATTAGCACTGATGTGCTTTATATTTCAAAGTGTAGAGAGTATTTAAGGCTATCTAGTATGCTCTGTCTGTGAATTTGCTCTTGATCTCCCTCTCATGTCTCGCACATGCTTTCGTGTTCGCTGCAAACTCAGCCCATAATTAGCACAATCCCTGTGAACACAGCTGCCCATTTAAAGGTGGTCATACTCTGCGTAGCTCATATAATAATCTTTTGTATGGACTGAAATAACACATAGGCACAGTATTTTCCCTTATTTGCAAATGCTGTTTAGTAATGTTTGAATTTAAGATTTGCTTCAGCTGCGGTATGTTGGCACTTCCACACCACAAATCCTAGACAGACATTTAAATGAAGCTGTAAGTGCTGTGTTGTTGCTTAAACACAGACACACATCCCCTTTGGTACTATGGGAATATGTCCCACACAGCAAAGAACACAGGGATGACCAGCTGTAAGATCCCATTGCTGAGGCCACTTCTACACCTTGCCTAATTTGCCAGGGTGTGTAGGGGTTGTGTAGAAGCCTTTTCTTCAGTGCAGGAGGTAGCTCCAGATACCACCTCATATAAGACATCTCCCTGAGATACAGCAGTAGCTGCTTCAACAGCTTCTTGGATTCTGGCTTATCCTTCAAAGTGAGGAGAAGAAACGGAGGCAAACTGCTGTCCTGCTTCTAGTACCTGCCAGTTTTGGGGACTGGACCATGCTCTGAGCCTGTTGATCCAGCATATAACGTGAACTAAGTTTGTGCTTTTTAAAAGGAAAATGAAGCGCTGTTTTCAGGGCTGACCAGCTTCATGCAAGGCCTAGCAAATTTGCCCTGCTATCACCAGAAATTTATCTTACTCGGGCATCTTCCCAGTGAGATCAGCAGCTCATAGAAATGCAGGGGTGTTCTAGAGAAGGCCTGGGGAAAGTGAGAGCAGGATTAAAGTAGGAAAAAACTTCTAGCCTTGATTTTCCCTCCTGGCACTCCAGAAATATGTCTGTATCTGCAGATAAAGTGGCTGAAGGGGACTAGGAAAACAGGTGGGTTTTTTTCCTCCCTTTATACTGCCTTGAAGTTCTCACAAGAAAGGCGGTACCCCCAAATGAGCAGCGGGACATCATGCTGTCTCTCTTAGCATGCAGATGCAGTGAGGTTTGGAGGTCTTCCCTGTCCTCTTTGGGTGAAAGGAGAAGTCAAAGTACTCTGAGGTGATGCAAAGGTAAAGGTGGTGCTCAAGGGGAAGAAAGGGGAAGGTACTAAGCAAGAGGAAAGGCAGAGGAGAAAGACAAAACCAGCTCATGATGAACAGCCTGTAGAAGCTGGGCTAGACTGTGTTCTACTGGTACTGCCCAAGAGATGGTGCAGGCCCTGCTTACTGGTAGCTTGTGTACAGGTAGGAGTATTTTGGGGAACTTTGGCTGCACACACAGTTTAAAAGCATTCAGACAACTAACAGTGGCAAGCTTTCACAAGGCTTGCTAAAACAGAATCACTGTCTGAACCTGGTTTGGGTGCTCTGTTCCTTGCTGTAACTTTCTGTCTTTCCTGTCTCTCCTGCAGGTGGTTTGAACAGTTTGTGATGCAGTGGCTGGATGAAAATGAAGATGTTTCCTTAGAATTTCTACATGGTGCTCTGGAGAGAGATAAAAAAGATGGGGTATGTAGGTCGCTCTGAATGGAGGTCTTAGTGCTACGTTCTTCAGTATCCAGACCCAAACAACAACACTGTAAATTCAGCTGTCACACAAATGTAGGATGCAGTCCTTTTTGCTTGCTAAACAACTGGGGAGACTCATTTGTTTTAGGACTGCACAGGTCACAAGAGCAGTTTAATAGCAGGGTTCATATCATTCATTTATGTCTGTTCTGCTGCTGTTAATCTGTCAGCCAGTGGCTCGGTGCTCTCTCATCTCTCTGTGTTTGTAAGAGGTAATTGAAATATAAGGCACTTTGCATGTATTTAGTCATGCAGGGAGAATGCGACCTTAATCCACTGACAGAGTGATCTTATTCTTAATTTGCTGAGTATTCCTGATGGAGCACAAGAGCCTTCCCATTTGTTCGATGGCTGTTGACGCTGTAGCCTGTGATGCTAATGTAAGCATTCTCTTTAATATCTAAATTTTAAGAAAATCTAAAAAAGAAAAAAAAGCTCTTTGCTCTCTCCCTCTTACTTCATTAATTGACAAGCCCTGCATTTCATTAAGACTATCAGTATCATTTCCTTGCTGCCTGTCATATCATAATTGGGGACAGTAAACTTTTATAACACAACAAAATTGGCTGTGTAGCTTCTCTGGGCCTTTTGGAGAGCTTTTGATTAATTCTGAGGAAGATGTAGGTTTTGGTAAAGTTGTCCTGCCTCCAATACAGCAGACAATGGAGACACCCATGAATTGGGTGTATTTCAGATCTTTCCATTTGAGAATGACTCTTTGTACTTTTGTTTTAGTTCCAGCAAACATCCGAGCATGCTCTGTTCTCTTGCTCAGTGGTGGATGTCTTCACCCAGCTCAATCAGAGCTTTGAAATCATTAAGAAGCTGGAGTGCCCAGACCCTGTCATTGTTGCTCATTATAACAGGAGGTTTGCTAAGGTAATGCTCTCAACATCCAGCTGTTTGTCTTCCCTTAGTGGGATGCAAAACAGTGTGGTGGGTTTTGTTTTGTTTTATTTCCTGGAGTTCTCTTGCAGTGATAGAGGAACAGTAACAGTGCTCACATCTTCTCTTGGCAGACTATTGGGAAAGTGCTGATGCAGTATGCTGACATTCTCTCCAAGAGCTTCCAGTCCTACTGTTCCAAGGAGAAACTGGTGAGTAGCAATGAACTTCTTTTCTGCCCGGAGGGGTCACGTAATAGCCCTGATGAAACCAAGTGTCTCACGTTGCACCTGACAGTGCTGATGGCGTAAATGTTTTCATTACTCTTTTTTATCACCATTCATATTATTTTGCAGATTATATTCTAGCTTGGCTATAAAATAAAACTAGGCCCTGAAGATGATGTGCAGGGCTCGTATGCTGTCAGGTCCCCTTAAAATTACAATAAAACGGGCACAGATTACTCTGTAGATCTGTTACTTAGAAGCACTCCTGGTTTACTGTTGTCTTTCTCCATTTATCTTGCCGTTTAATCCTGAATTCAGTAAAACTCTTGTGTCCTGAATAAAACAGGGCCTTGCATTTTTGAACCCTGGGTCTGTCCCATGCTGGTTTCGCCATCTCCCACACCTATACTAGGGATGCTGTTGCAGGGGGAAGAGTCTGCTGTGCTCAAGCTGCCTGTGACTGAGCTCTTAGGCATGGCCTGTCAGGAGACGAATGCATCCCCAAATGCAGCTTTGGCTAGCAGTTCCCCTTCTGATCTGGGATGTACACCATTCACAATAGTACATTGCAGTATTAGGAGGCTGAAGGTGATGCATCTTGGACTCTCATAGGCCACGGTAGGAGAGTTGAGCCTTGTTCTGACACTGATTTCTTGCCAGCTCATTCTCTGTGTGTGATGAAGCTGAGGAGGAAAATGCAGCAGCAGGGATCTCCTGATATGGGGTTTCTGGAACTGGCCATCCCTTTCCAAGCTGAAGAAAAAAATTACTTGTCTTCTTTACATTTGAGTGCTGAAATCTGTGCATACCATAATTCCTATTTGAGTGTGAGATACAGTAATACTTGGGGAAGGATGGTGAGGCACAGACAGTGTCACTGGTGAAAATGTGTTGGCATCCTGAGCAGTAACAGGCACCTGCTTTTGTCCCTTCAGCCCTGCATCCTGATGAATAACATCCAACAACTGAGGGTGCAGCTAGAGAAGATGTTTGAAGCCATGGGTGGTAAAGAGGTAAGTGCACTAAGAGACTGAGTATTACTCCTTCATTCTACACTGTTACTAGGTTATTTGCATCATACTGGTTCTTGCAGTGGTAAGAAGACCCCTGTGACACCTGGCTCTCTATAACTGTGAGGGAACAAGCCATGCCTGAAGACTTTTCAACAAAATTTGTCATAAGATGCAAGAACAAATGTTTGAAGCACAGAATAGCATGGAGAAGGAAATAAAAGGTTACATGCTGTGCTCATGTGGGATGGATGTGGGCATAGCTAGTGGTTTCACACCTCTTAAGGCAGACGGATAGGTCTAAGAATTGTTGACATTGAATCATTTTATGTGACATATAAATGTGAGACTGTACCTTTGGCACTAAATGACCAATATCTAATATATTGCAGACATGCAAATAAGAGTTCTGTACTCATGCTTTGTTGGATGCTCAGGTGGGGCTATTTGTTACGAGATGGCCGTTTTTACAGAAATAAGGTTTTCCTCCTTCAGATCTTTGTTTCTGTTCTGATATAATCCATGTTTTTTTTTTTTTCTCTCTTCTTTTTTTCATTGCTTTTCAAGATTCAGGAAGATGAAGAAAAGGCTGCTGATGCTGATGTTAGGAAAAAATTATTTTCAAAGCCTAAGTGCATTTTCTTTGGTTGTGTTGTGGTAGAACCTGTGCTATGACCTGTATGCCAAGAGGAAAGTCAGCTTTTCTGATAAGCAGCTCAGTTTTTGCCTGTATTGCTGTTTCAAATCTTTCTTGTGCTCAGTGGCAGAATTCTAAGAAGTGGCAAAAGTCTCAAAAAACAGATTTACCCCATGAAGCATGGAAAAATGCTGTCATTTGTTTGCATGTGATCTCAACAATCCTAGTTTCTGAGCCCTACATCAAGAACTAGCATTATATGCTCCGAGCTGTCATAGCAGTATTAGCTAAATGCTTATTTTTCAGGAAAAAATAGACCTGTGATGAAATATTTGTGAAGTGATTTAGAACATTTTAATATATGTACATTTAATTTCCCTTAAGGAATCAATTTGCTACTATTTTCTATAGTGGTGGCCACTAAGTAGCATTTCCCTGTATTTCAAATACAAAATATCAACTGATACTGTATTAAATAGGTGGAGGAAAAAAAGTATTAACACTGCTGGCTACTCCTCCTAGCCTAGATGTCTTGCTGCATTTTGCCCTTTAAAACCTTCCTCACGAGGTGTAGGTGAGGTAGAACAGGGGTAATGAATCCACTATTTCCCATGTACTGTGGAATCAAAAGAAAAAATAGGGAGAGAAACCCAGACTGTGATCAGTAAAGCACACAAGAAGAAATGTGGCAAATGCATTAGGAAACTGTTTTTTGAAAATTATTTTTTTGCTTTTGTTTTTCAAATGCTGCTTATCCACTTCATTAGGCTGCTGCTGATCGCCAGAAATAAATCATGTTGTGTTAGATGCCTGCATTATTTTCTCTCCCCAGGAGTTTCCCTCCTGGTAACTATGTAGTACTTTGCTGCTTAACTTCCAACCTGCCAGGTCCTGTGTTTTGCTAGAGTCAATGAGGTCTTGTTGTAGTTCGAGTAGTTCTTTTGCTCATGTACATAGATTGAACGTGACTACTGAGTAACAATTGGTGAGACAGCAACGTTGAAAGCAGAACAGATAGACGAGCATGCTGCTGGAGACACATCTATGGGTTTTATCCTCTCCTTCAGGAAGGGCAGTTCTTACTTGCTGTGACAGATTTGATTTATATTCATCCATACATCACACAGTAGCTTTCACTAAAGTAAGAATTATCCTGACTGCCCTATGCAAAAAGGAACTGCTTCCTTAGGGGAGTAAGAAAGTAACATAGTGGTATATCTTGGTTGTCTTAAGTGTTCACCTTTTTTGTGTTCTCAAAGATGTTCTTGAAAGCTATCTACCAAATATTCCATTGTTCCCGTGGCAGGTGTGTTAGATGTACCATGTGTGAAGCTAGACCTTTAGGATTGGTTTCAGTTAATGTGTGCTTGTGGCTTCATTCGCTCCTGATTCACAGATCCATCTCCGTCCACAATTGTAGTTGTAGCACTGCACGACTCTGGAAAGCTTTGAAATACTGCTGCTACATAAAGCTCTTTGCCAGCAGGTCCAAAACACTGCTAGTGAAATCCATATCACTCCCTTTTGCAGCAAGAGAAATGAAGGGACAGAGCTCAGCCAGTCTTCCTGCAGTGTAGGGGCATAACATGGAATGGAAGTGCTTGCCCAATACCATTTCTTGAGAGTAGGCTTCTTGATGTAGAACCCCCTTTTTTTTTTTTTCCTCCAAATGACACATGGTACCCTTGTCCCCCCTTCTCTTACTCTTTTTCCAAGTGTAGTACTCAAAAGGCACAAAATGGAGCAAAAATTGCCCAGCATCTGATGAGTTTTAGTATGTTAAGATCATATGGTCTGTTAACATGACTAGTCAGAAATGGTAAAGACAGCAGCAGCATGTGTGGAGGGACTCTTGGGTTTCTGCTTGCAATCTCAAGGCATACATAGATATATACACACATATATGCACACCAGAAGTATCTTAAATGATTTTTAGGGTTTGTAACTAATACTTTTATTTCCCTTCTGAGCTTTATTGATCTTCACCGTGACTCAGTAGCATTCTCAGACATTCCTGAAGCATGTTTTGAAAAGGCAGTTTTTATGGAGGGGCAGATAGAATTAAAAGCATAATGAACAGCAGAATTATGGGGAGAGTGCTGGGCAGAAATTGGCTGCATGAATACCTTTGAAACCTTTTGATTCCTCTGTATCACCTCCAGTGCACCCATAGAATGGAGATTGTCATTTACCTCTTTGCTAAAGTGGGCTATATATATTCATCACTAGTGTTTGCTTGAACTTAGCCCCATTTATTTAATTATTCACACAATATCTAATAAAACCTAATGTGATCTGCATTTTCTACCAACCTCTGCAGTTTGCTTGCAGACTTCAGCCTGCTCTGTGTGCTGTCCCTGACGCCAGAATGAGCCTTTCTCATTTTCCTTGAGAGATGGCTTTCCGCAGTCCATCATTTTGCTTACCTTTACATGATTATGAACTCATGGTATTGAAATTAGAAGGTGCTGTACTGCTGGAGTCTGCTGTGGAAACCTAGTTTAAAACATTTCTGCACTTTTTTTTTCCCCAAAGCCAGTCATGTGAGGTGAGTATCAGAGGCAAGCACTGCCAGTGGAACCCAAGGAATTAGCTGCTGAGCAGCAGCAGATTGTCATCATACAATTTTTCACGCCTTCAGTCTCAAGATAATCTGTACACTTAATGCTTCAGGAGACTCTCCTCTTAACGTTCAGCCAGGGTTTGCCCTTATTTTAAATCCTAAGATAGCCGCCTGAATAACAAATTTCAGGACAGCTTAGAAACAACCAAAACTTGATAGGAACATTCTCAAAGGATTTGGAGTAACTACTGATTGCTCCTCTTTAGCACCCCATGTGCCGTAGCTAAGATCACCCTGCTAATTGTGAAGGTGACAGCTTTTGTTTGGATTCAGCGCTCCAGGTTCCTTACTTGAATCCTGTAGGAAAGTGGGGAGATGCATGAAAATTCAGCTCAGGTGTGTCCCTGAGGGGAGGTTGGATTTGTTGAGCTCCCTGCTGCACAGTCATCTCTGCAGAGGGGGAGTTCCCACGGACTAGTGGAGGGAGCCAGAACAAAAATCAGCAACTTCAAGCTGGAGCCATAACTTGCACAGAGCTAAAACAGGAAAGCAGGGAAAACTTCTCTAGCTTCTGACACGTCAGATCAGACCTGGTGATTTCAGAGGCTCTCTGATTTTAAGATGTGAATTCTAGAATTTCACATCTACTGATATCAGTATTCTAGAAGGCAACTGCAGAAGAGCCTTCCAGTTCTGGTCACTCACACTTTAAATGTGTTTAGAAACCAAAGAAGACCTAAAGACATCTTCTGGAAAACTTTTAAGCCCATGACAGCAAATTCCTTGACTCAGGAGTTCCATTTCATCCATGAGAGAAGGCGGGGAAGATCACCCTGAACTGAAGTTCATACCACTATGCTGCATGTGGTGTTAGGTCTTGAGGCTGGACTTGATGATCTCAGAGGTCTATTTCAGCCTCAGTGATAATTCTGTGTAATTTTGTGTAATGCCACCGTTCAGTTTAGAAGAGAATGTGAGGTTCCAGACCTGAGTGTGTTTGAATGAAGCTTCAAGGCCCAGATTCTCTGAAGTGCCAAGTCCCAGATCTTTGCAGGAAATTAACAGGGCCCTGCCTTCTTCCCTCAAATGTAAACATGGGGTTATTTCTTCACTCGTGTGCCGCTCAGTTTTCTGTATCACATACTTAGTCTCAGCTGTGGAACTATGGCCATACCAGCTATCATTTCCACTGGAATTTGAACACTTGCTCAGAGATTCGAAGTCACCTCACTGTGGGTACTGCCCCGCCTTTTGCACAGAGAACTTTTGATTAGCTTTCTCCCTCTGAATCATCTCCAGTAGACTCACAGAATGGAGATGATCAGTCTGCTGAGCTCCAGCTTCTGATAGAAATGGTCTGGACATGGCATGTGACCCAATTGCCAAACACCTTTCTGCTTTACCAGACAGGTTTATCATGCAGTCCAAGCAGCATTTCCCACTATCAGTGACAGCAGATGTGCTTAGAATTCACTGGCTAAGCAGCAAGAGCAAAACATACCCTTTTTCATTTGAGTGCTGTTTTCAGTGGTTCACCATATAGGCAGTTTTTGTTTAAATCACATGCTACCGTGACTCTGTAACTGATATGTAATTTATATGTGAAATGTATGAGTACACGCCTACCAGCACCTTCCTAATGGACTTAAATCACACCCAGGTAATTCTCTGACATCTGTTTTCAAGACAAAGTATTCCAATACCTCAGCATTAACAATCAGTAACGTATTATTTGGACTTTTCTTTCCATAGTAGCAGCTGCTCAGAAAACAACAGCCTCTCTAGGATGACAAAGGACTTGGTGGATACTGAACCAGAATGATGATTTGGCTTCTTTAGTGTGAGGCTGGGCACCTTAAAAATAAATCTGGGCAGCTGTCTTGCCAGTTGTACTCAGAGAGCTGTGAGCTGATGTTCTGGAGGAGAGAGTTCCTCACCACATATGATGGAGGCCATCCCCTTGACAAAGCATTGTTCCAAAGCACTCTTCTTGCAGTACAGGGCTGTCAATCAGCCTTTTTTCTGCTCCTGAGAAGATCAGTTTGCAATCAACAAGTACAAGCTTAGAGGTAGTTGGTGTGTTCTCCATGTCACTCATGGTGAGTTCTCAATGTCACCTCACAGTAAAGCAAGGCATTAATTGCATGATTCATGAAACAGGGTATTAAGTTGTTAATCCTGACCTCAAACATCCTCTAGACCATGTACCTGGTGGTTTGTAAAGTATAAATAAGTACTGAGGAACAGGTGTCTTGTGCCAAATTCTTCTGACTTTTTTTTTCCCAACTGGAAAAGCAGTTATTTGAAATGTTTTGATGAATCATGCACTGGTCCTGCCTCCAATCTACCAGAAATGGCCAAAATCAGAGGACTGTTCAGTGTCATTCATTGTACACAGCAAATCAGGCAGCTTGTGACTCTCTGCCTTTTTACACAGTAGAACAGAAGGACTAATGCAGGGACAGAACAAAACCACCACCACCAGATGCTGGTTTTGTTTTGTTACCTGCAAGCTTGGCTAGAATGACTGCTGATTGGCATCACATTGGCTTCCTTCTGCCTTCATAAAGCAAGGGAATTATAAAGGTAATAGCTATACAAATTCACCATAATAAAGGAAAAATAATCAGAGGTAGCAGTGACTAAAGTTATAAGGTTTAAGTAAGCATCATTTACTTAGGTTTGGGTGTTTGGTTTTCTTTTTAATTCTGATGTACGAGTTTAAAATTCTGATCTAAGAGTTCCATTAGCACACATGCAAGGGCCTAATAGATTCAGTTTTCCATGCCAACGTACAACAGGATGATTAAGATTCTAAATCCCCTCAGGCTTGGCTTTCTCTGACAGATTGAGGAATATGAAGAGGACTTCAGTACTAGATAGAGAAGTTGGAACTCCTGTCATGTTCAAATCCTGTATGGCTGCATGTGTGGATATACCGTAGGAATATAAAATTAATTTTAACCACTGTACTGGCATCTGGCTCATTACATTTGTAAATAGATGCTCTGCCTTAGAGGTAAGGGCTGAAGATCTGAGTGCCAAATGCAAACGTTTCTGAGAGGCTTTTGTTGTACAAGCAGCTTGCCTGCCTGCATACAAAGGCAGATTTGTTTTACAAGTTACATTTTTAGAGCAAATGATGCCAAAGCATTTGATGTGTGTTGTGATGTGTACACACAGGTAGGTTGCTCAGAAGTGTCTCTTTTCAGCTGGAATACTGGGCGGTGTTGAATGTAAAAACCAAGTGGGGCTTTGGGCTTATAATAATGGAGCAAGCACTTTCTTACAGCATGTGCCAAGGTGTCAGCAGTGTCCAAGTAGTGCTTGAGGCACTTTTTTTGTTTGTTTTGTGAAGTCTCCTCTGAACAGTTGTCTGGCTCCATGTGAGACTAGAGCTACTTGTGATTAGTACATGTAGCTAAGATTATGCTTTCCAAAAGTTAACAGTGAACAACAGTTTCTGCTGTGGTATTGTGGTCACAGTTTCAAACTAGCTGGGATCCAGTCTCCTGAGAGCAGTGGCAGGGTCAATCTTCAGTTTGAATACTTGACACCAGGGTGGAAGGTGAAATAGCATCTTTCAAGACCATGCATGGAGAAAAGCACAAGTAAATAATATCCAATCTGAGCAGCCCTGTCTCCTTCTATTCTTAGAGGTAAAAGAACGTGTGATCCCAAGGTAGTGCACAGTACCTGATGATTTCTCAGACTGCTTACTCTGAGTTCACATTCACTTTCTCAACTTTACAAGTATAAGGGAGGGTACTGGAGCCTGGTGAAACCACTCAGTGCTGTTTAGGCAAACGACAATTTCACAGCTTCTGTTAACAGCAGCAGGCAGTGCAGGAGAGCATCCTAGCTGTCAGAGTCCAGTAGTGATAGTTCACCTGCATCTTAAAAGTATCCTCAACAGTGGAGAACAACACTTGGGAAGGACAGCAGACTGTCTTCTGGGTTCAAGCTAAGTGCTCTTCTTTCATCCACAGTTGGATGCAGAAGCAAGTGACCATCTCAAAGAGCTCCAGGTGAAGCTGAACAATGTCTTGGATGAGCTGAGTGCTGTGTTTGGTAACAGGTGAGTATAATGAGACCCCTGTCCTTGAAGCATTCCTTTCTTTTGTCTAATCTCAGTCAGGTTAAGGAGAGAAAATAAAGACATGTCAACTGCATTATATTTTTCTTTTTTTGTCATAAATTCATTGTCTTTCAAAAACTGAGACCATGTAAAGAAGTGAGAAATGGTTTAAAAGTCTCTCTTTTCTATAGTGCTCTGCTTAGAAATGTAGCATGGAGATCTCTCAACTGTGAAATGTATTTGAATTACATAGAGTCATTTTTTTCTGTAAGTAGTGCTTGTCAGTAACGGAATTGCCTACTCCTTTATTGCTCAGAAAGCAGTTTCTAGCTTCGCATTTGTGAAGCAACATTCTTGTTTAAATGTTCTTCTCTAAAGGTATGGAACAGCTGACTGATTTCTCATTGTTAAATGAATATTGGACTAAGAAGGAAACAGGTTTAGAATTTGAGATTAACTTGTTCTAGTGTTGCAGTGAATGGTGTTTTCTAATGTTTCAAGGGGAGGAACTCTTTAAAGCATTGCCAGAGTAATTGATGGCAATTAAGTTTTATTGCAAATCATGTTACCCTTTACCTGAGGATAAAAATGTGCTTGACTTCATAATAATTTTGTAGTGAACCATAAAAAATGTCAATTAAGCAAAACGTAGAAATACAGGGTTCCCAACTGATACTCAAAACCAATCACTTCTCATGATAAACCCCCTTTCATTTCATGTAGTGCGTTATGACTAAATTAATCCAGACAGGAACTGTAGTACAGATGAACCATGAACAAGGGGAATAAAGCAAATTGTACCAACTTGGCCTACTACAGCCTACGGATTGGCAGTACTTATGGCCAAAATACCACAGTGGGATTTGTCAGTGACTATCTGGACCAACACACAACGCTAAGAGGGGAGATAAGTGAGGAGTTCCCATTGCCAGTAATGGATGCTATATCAAAAAATGGAGATTCAACTGTAACTGAGTTGAATTGATAAGGTTCATAATTAAATGGAGGGTGAGTGAGAAATCGTAATTAGGGGGTGAATTTTGTTATCTGAAACCTGTCTTCAGGGTGTCACAGCTACAAGACAATTAGAGTACAATCTTGACATTTGCAAATATGATTTAGAGAGATTATTCAGTATCGGCATACATACCAGGGAGTGTTTCGCAGAGATGTGCCAGCAAGGGATTTAACCAGTCAGCTCAGATACTTCTCTCATTCCTTAACAGCAATAGGGAATGAAAAGTAGAGCTACAGTTTACTGTTTACGTAGGATCTTCTAAAGGATGTAAAGGTAGGAGTTAAAACAGATATCCACAATATTCTGTGCAGAATCTGTAAACAGTTGCTCCTACAACACTGTGTACACCTGATGCTGCAGATCTTAACTTTTCTTAATCTATGTGGGATAATTGCACCTGCTGGGAAAGCAGCACATGTCCAGAGAGCCTCACCACCTTTGTGCTTAAGAGAGGATTATGCCTGGATGCAGGAACATATTCTGCTTTAAAGGATATCATAGAGGAAAGGAGCCTTGAAAGGATTTATCTTCCACATAAATTTAGCTGCTGATTTGTTCTTGGAGGCTATAGGAGTGAAGGAGGGAGTTCTTGCAGGAATTAGGGAGCAGAAGGCCCTGTCTGACAGCATAGGTGAGATTGTCTTTTAACTTGCTGCTGCCAAGGGCTTCTGTTAAGCTGTACATCTACACGAGATGAACCTGTTGCCACAGTAACTGATTCATCGTTTTTCATAATTGGTGACAATTTTGCCTTATATTAATTTTTCTCTTTTAAGGGATTCTGTTATTTTTTTCATCCCATGGCTTGGAAACTATAGTATCTTGAAGCAGAGTCCTCGAGTTGAAGGAGTATTTGGGAGATCTAGTTTCTAGCACTGACTTTCTGATTTCAAACCTCTGTGCTGTTAGTGGATAGCTAAATGCCTGTTGTTAGTAACTGTTCTTTTAAATGTCAAAGCATTTTTCTTTATTTGCTGAATTGATATGTTGACAGCTCTGCTGATCTATTAATCATTTTTAACCATTGCATTATTTCATTTTGAACCTCCATTTATCAGTAAGAGACAGAGAAGTAACTGTGCTTTAATGCCTTGCATGTCACATTATTACAGTGACATTGCTCATTGCACAGCTGAGTCCCACGTCATATTTTGACACTTTGATAGGGCTTGGACTTTATGACAGTGGACTGGTTTCAGTTGGTGCCTGACTTCAAGCTGTCTCAATTATTTTAAATAGCTAGGCTATGATGGGTCATAACCAGATGGATTACTGCCACTGGACTCCAGGGTGTCAAGAGTTGTGCCTTCACTGTGCCATCGCTCCACACGATATCCCAATTTCTGATGTAGAACACTCTATGTAGAAAGCAAATATATCAGGGTTCTTTGAGCTAAGAATAACAAGTGTTTCTTGAAATCAGGAAAGGATCAGGAAAGTAAAATTTATTTTTGCAAGCTAAATAACAAGCTCCTATCGAATGTGACTGTGTCTTGTGTTCAGAGGTGCTAGGCTGTCTGGGGGTGATGGGAATAAGGAACTGGATAGTGTGCTCTTGGTGACAAGTACTGTAAGGAAATGAGCAGCAAATCTCAGGAAGAGAGAATGTGTAATTGAGTGCATGGTTTATGGACTTGCAATATTTTACCTTGTGTACTAAAGCTGAGATCTGTGCCACTGATAATCTTGGTTTTGCCTCTCTCCTATCTGTTCAGCTTTCAGACTCGTATTGATGAGTGTGTCAAGCAAATGTCTGATATCCTCTGCCAAGTGAAAGGGACGGGAAATGTTGCTGCTAATGCCAGAAACACAGTTGCACAAGATGCAGATAATGTTCTGAGGCCGCTGATGGATTTCCTGGATGGAAAGTAAGGGAGTATTCAAATACATGTTACACATACAGTGCATCAGGTTGGGAACAGGACAGGGAAAGGTAAAGTAGCTGCATATTCTTGGGTTGTTCTTGCGTTGTCCAGCCTCTAAATTTTCAGGAAGAATTAATGGCTTTTCTTCCCATACTGTCTGTCTCTCAAACTATTGATCACCTCTTCAGCCTTCATTCAGTGCCAGAGCACACTCTTAGTTCTCCTTTCTCCCTCTGGCAGTTGTAGCAATAAGCAAACCACTGATGATCAGGTAGTGGGAAAGACTTGAAACTATAAATTTACTAGTTTTTTTTTTTTTTAACTTTTTTTTTCCCTGTACAAAGTTTACTGTAGCCAATAGTAAACATATTGTAAACCTTACTTACATACTTTATCTATACTACTCAGTGTCCCAGTTGTTTTAAGCTGGTGAGTTCTGGTCATACCTGGTGCCGTTCTGACTAGAAAATAAGCTTCTAAACTATGTGATGTGCATAAGCTTGATCCATTGTTTTAATTAACTGTTGCCATTAACACCATGCAACATGATTCAGCTGCACAGGGACTTTTTGTGACTAACTGCACGTAATTCCAATCAGCGAAACCCTGAACTACAAAGAGCAATAGTTTTTATTTTTCACTGTAGAAGGTAAACCTCTTGCTGATGTACAGCAGTTCTTTCTTTTGAAAGGAGTGGCCTGCAATTTTCATAATAAATGCTGTGAGAGCTGTGGAGCTTTACAAGTTTAAAATGTAGTTTATTTTGTTGCTCTTTGTATTAATTGCCTCATCTTTCTTTTGGGTTACTGTGTAGTAAGTGTGACTCTCTGCAGCAATCATGACATTTAGAAGTCTTCTCATTTGAGCATTTTCCATACATGCCTTCGTGAATCCTGATAAGCCACCTTCCTTTGTATCCCTGGGAACTTGGTATGCTGTGGGCTGTTTATCTATCTGTGGAGCAAGTCATTTTGGTTATGATAATTCCAGACAGGTTTATTTTCTTTCCTCCTTTCCATAAGGAGAGTCTTTTATGATGCTTCCTGCATTCTACCCACATCAGTCTTGTCCCTGATCAGTTTTGTTCACTTAATGTCTAACCATCTATGGGAAGAAGGGAAATCTGAGATGTTAGACAACGTAAAAGAGTCAGTCGTCTGTGTCCTGCTACTGGCTGCAGAGTTCTTGTATTGTAGTTCTCCCAGTGTCATCAGTAAATGCTAAAGTTGAACAATCATTTTGAAGAAGCGTCTAACATTTCTTGGCCTCTTTCATAGCCTGTACAATAATGAGGAGGAATAACTAGGGAGATTGAGCAGAACTTCTTTACATAAAAGCAGATAAACTTATGGCAGGTGATTGGTGGTGAATGGAACTGCAACAAAATACAAAGGAGTCCAAGAAATGCTTTTGAGGTGGAAGATTTAGACTTCAGTAGCTATCAGAAGCTGTGCAGGAACTTCTGCATAACAGTCTGGGAAGTATTAGTCTAGGTATTTCACAAAAATCATTATAATAATCCCTTGAAGCTTAAAACCTATTATTTTGTAATTTTTCCTATATATTCTGTAAACCAAATACCTTAGGGAGTATTTCCTTAAAGGGAACCAGTTCAATGCTACCTGCTTTTCTCTGGGCTATTCCCAACCACCGTAACTCAGTGATACCTTCTGTAATGCCCAAGTCAATAAGTTATTGAGATTAGAAATTGCAATAATCCAAATAATAACCAAATGTCTTTAGTGCTAGAGCTGCAAGGCTGAAGACAGGCTGAACTTTATAAAAAGGGAATATTTTTACCCTCAAAGCAATCATCGTGACAGACTGCTTTGCATGGTGCACTGATTCTCCCATCTTCTTTTTCCTAGCAAATTGCGTTCTTTGAACTTATTTAGTTCTTTCTCTCTCCCTACAGCCTGACGCTGTTTGCGACTGTGTGTGAAAAGACAGTGTTGAAACGGGTGCTGAAGGAGCTCTGGAGGGTGGTAATGAATACCATGGAGAAACTGATTGTGCTGCCGCCTCTTACAGACCATACGGTAAAGAATTTTCTCCTTCCTGACTAATAGCAGAAAGTGTTGCTCTTGCCTGTTTGACTCTTCTCCTTGACCTAATGAGTCATCTGCCCAGGTAAATTTGCCTGCACGTAGCCTGCTTGAGGATGGAAAAATACGTCTGTAACCTAGTAAAGTAAGAGACCAGGTCTATTTATAGTAGGGTTGCAAGATACAGAGCACACTCTAGAAAACAAAACAAAAAACAACAATTCAAAATCTGTGATCCAAAAGGAGCTGCCATCGAGTATATAAAATGGCTTTGATTAGGGATTTGCAATCCTTTAAAGAGAGCTGAGTGTGTGGGATTACTGGGCCGTTAGTGTTGTCTTCATGGCATTACATCAGCACCTGTAAACACTTTTGCCTATTTATTGTCATCTGTTAGTCAGATGTGCCTCTGCAAAGATGTGGTTAATTTGGGCTTGCTTTTTAATGACAAATGCACACCCCTCTGTTTCACCCTGCAGAAGGTTTTAACATCAATATGGGCTGGCATGATTTCTGTGTCTCTGACAGGGAGTTGGAAGCATGTGCAGATATTTTGCCTTCAAATGCAGTGTTTTATATAATTGTTCAGCTGTGTGGACATGATGGATGAATGCATGTCATGAATTTAGTGATGTATTCAACAATGGAAGCTTAACTCTTCCACAATTTTGAGAAACCACAGGACCTGATGAAATGTCAGTCACACATGCCCAGCTGCTTGGGGTGGGGGGCTGATTTTTTGGGGGTTTTTTTTCCCCCCCTCTCAGTAGTGGAACAACAGTGGTTTTCACTATTCGGCAGTTGCTTATACATTTGGAGTGGACTTCTTGGGTTGTAGTGTCTAGAGAAGTGAATGCAAACCTGCATCTAGCACCAGATGTTTCTCACTCTGAGAAGGAAGGCCTTTGTCTCTGGCCTTGATGGTGACAACTTTAAGCTGATGATGTGCCACGTGCTGTCATACCTATTGAGCATGAGGTGTAATTTGCTAAAGACTGCTTGCTCTGAGCTCAGATTTGGAGTAATCATTTCTGCTTGCCTTTTTAATTTACTAAGAAGAAAAAAAAAAATCAAATTTAAGAGGATGACATTTCTTTCAGTTGAATTGCTATAAAAATGAGTCTTTGGGGGCAGGTACTAAAATCATCCTTAAAGAGCAGCATTAACATGACCCTTTTAGAATGTACACTGTGAGATTGAGGGCCTTGGGGAGAACCAGGGAGGAGCTGCTTAAGCTTTATACATGCTAGCTTTGAATTTTAAAGACGGAGTAGGAGAGTGATTCAGTGCTTGTGTGATGAAGGAGGCAATAACTGTGATCAGCCAATTCTTCCAACCTGCGGGATGTTGCTATAAGCCACTTGAAGGGTTTTTTTACAAAGAGTTTCTTGTTGCTGTCACTTCAGTTTCAACTTGAGAAGCTCTTTTTGTGCAATGAAGCGCATCCTCAGTTGTCTGAGATAATGCAAAATGCTCATAGCTGGATCTTTAGCTGTCTAATCAATTGTATCGTAGTGAGGAGGCTGAACTAGACCAAACTATAAAAAGAGTTGCTGTTTCAGAAAGGCAGTTGTGAACAATGCAATGATTAAAATGGCTTGGTCTGCAGTCTTTGAGTGGGCAACCTGGGGCGAGGCTAGATGGGCTACAAGGGCAAAGAGCTGCTTTCACTGCCCCCTGGGACAGAGTGGTTTATTGTCACCACAAGATTTTCATCATGCCTGGTAGTGAAGGCTGGCAGGGCAGTACGGTGCAAAACTTAGGGTTGGCAGTGTGGGCAGAAGCAGTGCTTTCTCTTTGCTATTCTGCTTCTCCAGTATGCACCCCTTCTCTAACTTTGGGTTATGTTTGGTTTTGTTTGCTTCTTTTTTTGTTGTTGTTCTGAAAGTACATCATACTCAGAAACAGCACCAGGCACTGTCATGCAGTTCCTCCCAGCATTCAGCAATAGAAAGCCCTTGTGCTGCCTCTGCGTGTTTGAAGGACCACTGGATGGGGATTGCCCTCCTAAAAGTCCTCTTGCAGCCCTTAAGATGTAGGGGATATTCATGGTAGTTTCCTTTTTGTAAAATTGCTAGAGGTGCAGAAGTGTTTTTGATGATCGTCTTGGAAAGTATACTCGGGTAGAAGGCTCCTGACACGCTGCAGTGTCTCTCACTTGTCACTTGCATGACCCTGTCACTACGCAGTGCTTTAACGCCTGTTTCTCTCCAAACCAATCTGTTCCACTTAAATTAGCTCTAACTGTATTACACACAAAGGAAGATCCGAGCTCTGCTCTTCCATTCTCTGCTGCTCCTGGAGAATTTTGTGTAGAGCTGGGCTCAGGTGAGAAAGCAGTCAGCTAACTGCCCATCAAGAGTGCACTGGGGATGGGGCAGTTCTACAGCCTCCCTCCTCTGATAACCTGAGCTGCTGGTGCCTTAATGACTTGTAGATGAGTGCTTTCTACCTCTCTGAGCATTGATCACCTGTGGGTTGAGAGATCAGTAGCTACATGATATCCAGTAACTCCCTGAGCAGTTCACACCTCACTAGTTTTAAGTAAAGATCAACATTTAATTAAACACTCTGGCTTGGATGAGTGGATATGCAAACACAGCTCTCTGTGAATCCTTGTTTGGGGTTTCAGTGCTCAAAGCCAGGGGATATTAACGGATTAGTTAATACACGTTTCTCCCTGGCTGCTTAGGACAAAACTAGAGCATGCCATCAGTGACTAGTCAGGTCAGTGAAGAGCTGCTTAATTTACACACAGATGATTCCTCTGGAGCCTCTCTGTTACGTATTTCACATGGTGCGCTGCAGCCATTTATATGAGGCTCCATTCGTGTTTGTTCCTGCTGTGCTTTTTTTTTCTACTCATCAGACTTCTCTTCACTAAATGAAAGTGTGGTCCAGGATAGGAACAAAATTTTCTTTAATCTGCAGACACATTTTACACATGACGTCCTGGCTGGTTTTTTCAGGCTTGTATGCCAGCAGCAGGGCTCCAGAACCATTCTGTGGTGGAGGAGAGTGTGGCTTCAAGAGGTTATCTGAAACCTTTCTTAACTCGTGTGACTTTAAATGAATCCTCTCCCTTGTGCTAGCTAGGAGCAGGGAAGTTCAAGGATACCTCTGTGATGAGGAGAAAAAGCTTTCTCATCCTCAAATGAAATGATGTTATATATGAACTGCACATGTGCCCAGATCTCTGTACTGACAGATTATCATTTTCTCTTTTTTGTTCTCACTTTTAAGTCTCAGTGTTTAATATACCACAACAGCTAAAAAATAGTCATAGTTTTTAAGAGGCGATAGTGAACACTGCCTGATGGTAAAGTTTTTTAAACAAACTTAAATGCTGCTAATAAATGATATCGTTGTTGAAAGTAGGAATTAAAAAAATCTGGGACAGGAATGTGCAATAGCAGATAAAACTTCCTAAAAGAAGCTTGAGTAATAACATTTTTTCAAAAAAAAAAAAAAAGGACTGGAATTCAAAAGATTTGTAGTAGGCTTTTGTTTCTGAACTTTGTCAGCTGAGCAGTAGGACAGTTAAGCTGCAAGAATGTGAGCTCTTGAAATAAAAATCAGTGCAGTTCTCTTGGCTTCTAGCAATTAAACTTCAGTCAGCTGATGGTGGTTCTCTAAATGCTTTCACTTGGGGGGGCAAATTAACCATTAACAAGGAATTTTAAATCTTTGTGTTGTGGACTGTAGATGTCTTTCATGTTTACAAAAAGTGCAAAGAAGGTAAAACCAAGGTCATGGGAAGAAACAGGGAAAACAGAACTAAGGTCTGTCGGCTTTCCAGCTGTGTTTGCCACACTGCTGGGCAGAAACAATTCATAATTCACTTTAATTTTTCCTCATAGTCTGTCCTTGATGTTGTGATCAGTTTTGTTGTGGGCAGCTTTTCCCAAAACTACCTGATACTTTAAATTTAGTTGTTTTCATTCTCCAGAGGCATACCTGGAATAAGTAATGTCTGTAAAGCTGTATCTATATATTTTACATTCATAAACAACATTTTGGGGGGAAACATACCATCTTGTTTACAGGAATGCCATTTGGCAGAGGAAAGAGCTGTTCATATTTTTGTTAGAAGCTACCAGCATTGATGACAAACTCAATATAACAGTGAAATAACTTCTTCTTGCAGACACTTTAACAGAGATTGGCACTGATTGATGAGGTTTTTCTTAGTGGGCAAGAACTCAGGAGTAGTTAGCTAAGCAGCTTTGTTCCTTGAAGCATATCGAGTCCCTGGGTATTGTTGAGTGTTACCAGCCTGCCTTCTGTAGCAGCCTGTGTCAGGAAGACTACGTGCCTAGGCTAGTTAATGTTGTTGTTTAAATGTATATTAAAAAAAAAAAAAAAAAGTGTCCCATGAAGGTTGAAAACACTGGATCAAGACATGTTACTTATATGTTATTTAAAATCATTTAAATTAAATTTATTTTAAAATAATTATAAAAATAATTTATTTTTTAAAAGAATTAAGAATTAAATTATTAAAATAAATTTTAAAATAAAATTCTTT